>JAODLL010002454.1:0-16342 GCA_026546735.1 Forbesichthys agassizii | reverse complement strand
AGTGATCCAAACAAAACTAAAAAAGGAAACAATAGACATACTTTGAGAAAACAAGCACTCCATTGTGAAAGGAGAGAGAATACAATAGTTTGTAATTACAAATGTAATTATATTAAAACTAGGCAGACAAGGCAACAAAAGAACTGTGTCGTTGCTGCATAATGTATTTTTTCCCTAAGGAGTAATTTCCTTTGGAGATTAGGGATATGCATTAGTCTTTAGAAATACACTAATTTCACTATTTCATTTATGTGTTCTAATCAATGTTCTAAAATGAGAATACCGTTAATGAATGCGTGGACTTAGAACTCAATTCTATCTTGATGGGGACATCAGTTTGACATTCAAAACACCTGTGCCAAATTATAAACAAGAGAGTAGAAAAATGTGTTGGAACAACACGATGGGAAGTTTAAAATAAGATAATATGTTATTGTCATCGTACAGAGATCCATACAAGTATAAAGTACATCAAAATTGTAAGATAATGCACATTTAGTCAAATTCAACACATTTCTTCTCACAGTCAGCTAGCTGCCCATTCTGTGTGTACACTGAAAAAAACGATCTTGAGTTTCTACACAGCCCTGGCTCTGTAAATGGGAACACGGAGTGGTGCAGATTGCACCACGCAACATCTCAGCCTTGGCAATGCATGTCCATTTTCGGAGACAGAACTTCTGAGAGTACCCTATGCCTTCATAGCATTGAAGGAAGATATGTTTTTGTTTTGATCAAGTTCAACAAACATTCTCCAGCATCGCTTACCCTATCTTTAGGCCTACTGTACAATATCGAACCCATGTGTGGTGACACCTGCTGTAAGTAGATAAAGGCATGCAATTGAACTGCATTTACTAGCAATCACACATTGAAAAACATGCTCTTAGACAGTATGGTGAGAAAGTTATTCACAAAAAAAATGTGTGAGTGAGGAAGATTAAAGGATTCCCTAAACGGGGTGTGCCGGATGATTACTGAATCACCACAAGCCGCAAAAAGAACATTTGTCTTTGTGGACAAAAGTTCAAGATTGTAGCTTTGATTTAGCTAGCAAGAATAGCATGCAGGCAATTCTCTTGGCACAGATGAAACATTCTGAGGAGTGAGGAGAGAGAGATAGAGATGAGGCAATTCCTCATCTTCTCAAGGCTCACTTTCACCATTTCAATTCCTGACCAACAGGCCTGACAGGCTCTAAAAGAGACCCTGCTAAAACATCCAGCATAAACCAGCATGAATTCCACGCTGGTTCATGCTGGTTTGTATAGTAGTGCTGGTCTATCTTGGGGATGCCTGAGATTCCGGGGTACCAGCAAAAAGCATTCCATGCTGGTTCCGGCATGCAGAACATATGCAAGCAATGCTGGATTTTTTAGCAGGGAAGAGACCCTGGTAATCTCTCCTAGAGTGCCATCCTGCTCCTCTGTTCTTGCTTTGAAAAGACTGTTCATCTGAGCAGAACCCTCCCTACACCAAGTAGGGCGCTTGTAGACCATGAGATAATTCAAAAAACACCCTCAGATAGCTTCTTGTTCATTAAAAGTTTTCCTACGACTCTTTTTCAAAAGTGCATCCATCTGTCTGGGAGACGAGACGTTCGGGACACGGACATTATCTCTCCATCTGAATCCTTGTGCTTTTGCTTTTGATTCAACATCCTCTGACATCTCCTGCTCCTGTTTGGGTCCCTGATGGATGAAGACTTTCCCTCCTCTGTGCGTTACCTCCTTATTTGATCAGCTTTGTTAGCGCTGATCAAATAAGGATGCTAGCTGTTGAAGGGCTGTCTGTGACCCACATAGTCATCGTCGGAGTCAATTTGCCGCAGTAGCCCTGACCAATTTTCATAGCTTTACTTTAAAAGAGGTTCATTGGGCTATCGTTTTCAATCAGGATCATTTAGAGCTAACTTGGCCGAATTACATTTTAGTATACCGGGACATCAAAGTTAACCTAATAATTGGTCTGAATTTAACAGGTTGTTTCACTTTGGCGACCCTTGGAACTTTCAAGAGGAGAATTTGTTTGCTTAACTTTCCTTTTATTTGTCCCGTTTTAATCTGAGATATATTTGTAGGCGCCAATAAAACAAACGAAACCAAGTGAGTTTCACTACTTCAAACAGTCACTTCAGATTCCTTTAAGGAGTATCTGGAAAGGAGAGGAAGGTGGGAACGAGGTGTTGAGAGACTGATGTTTTTCATGTGGACATGTGTATCATTTATCAATAAAGCTGTCAGGCCTCTACTAACGTGGGCGTGCGTGGCTCGGCATTAATCAACACACAGGCATCAATCTGAGACTCCGGCGTGGCTGTTCGGCACTCCATTACATTGACCTGAGCAAGGTTGTCCCTAAGCCAAAGGTGAGTGATGCCTTTCTCTCAGAACCAGACACAATGAGGAAAAACCTTCCAGATTTTCTCATAACATCACCCAGAGCCCGGGGAGGGGAGGGCATAGATTGAAATGCATGTAGGAGCGGAGGGACTTGCTCCCACGTCCCATGTGTTGCCTGTGCCGGTAACAAGCAGGTGATAATGGCTAGTGGTTTAGGCCAACTGTCAGGTAAGGGCAGATTGATGCCAGCAGTATCCTCCCTCCTCCAAACCCTTTGCTCTCAACATCCTCAGGATGTGATTTGGGAGATGGCATGCCTCGGACCACTCATCCATCAGCTTCCGGCACTCCCTGCGGAGACCCCCGACGCGTCAGCACCTCGGGGTGGGGGGTACCAAGGGAGAGCAGGGAAATAAACAGGTCGGAGGAGAATATCAGAAAGAAACCATTGAAACTTGAAACAGGAGCAGGAGGATATGCATTAGTGGCTGATTTCTGAGGGATGATTGGATATACTGCAAAAGCCTTGTTGGAGGATTTGGAGCACAGAGGTGGTCAGTTTGAGCCCCAAGAAGAGAGTGAAAGAGCGATTACTGATGATGAAGACTATTATCCTGATGCAAGAGGGGGTTGGGGAGGGGGCCATGTGAGAGTGACTTAAACTTATAATTACAAGATGATAACCAGTAGCAATTTGCTTTACTTAATTACATTGTGCTACCGTTTAGAGATAATGACTCACCATTTCTATTATAATTAAATTAATCCCAAGTTGACATATCTCAATTTAAATATAATTGATATAATGCCCAATGTGCTACTGTTAAACCACAATAGAGCTTATATTTTCTTTTGCTTTACCAGGTAAAAAGTGTCACCTTCAGTAACCATGACAGCAGTGTGAGGAGAAGCACATGATGCAACCCATGACAACACATTTCAGCACAATACAGCAGCAACACTGTATCACAAGAAAGTATAAACATATAGTCAAAATGTTATTAAAACAATCTATGCACCGGTGGCTTGTTGAAAATCCTCAGTCTTTTTAAGCCTGTCTAGAGTTATTAGATTCTTTAGTTTTAAATCCTTTTCCATGTTGGTCCGAACAACCAATTTCAGTTTTCAGTTACAATGAGCATAGACATATTTTAAGAACACAAAGTATCGTTCAAGTCTGAGCCATAAATATGATGGAAACAACACCAGAATGTGAGCCACTGTGTAACGTGAATAAAGGTATGTTCATCATATGCAAGTACTGTACAAGAATTTAGCATTGAATATACAGTAAATTGCAAAGCACTGATTATCTGAGGATTTCAAACAATGATGTAAATAATTGATGGCCAACATATCACCATAAAAAACAGTATTATCAGGCTATACGAGATTAATACTATTTCCATACTGAATTAATAACTATTAATAAGATACGGCTTTCAGTGGCACTGTTGTCAATTAACAGCCAGCTAGTATACAATTATCTATTTTTTTCCTGAGCACCTTGCTGTCTCCAAGGCAACATGTTGAAGTGGAGACTTTACTCTTGGAAGGACACTGTTGATGGGTGGGGGGTAAATTGTATTTGAACACCATCATCTGTGTTTTTTAGCTTTGATTATTTTCTGATTCAGAATTATTTGGAATTTTGATTAGATGCATGTTTACTTAATTTATTACACGGCTTTATCACAGAGTCTTAATTTCCCAGTCAGATAATCCTGTTATGGGGACACTAGGGGTATTATTTCACAGGCGCAATGCGGCGCAAAGTGGGAACGCAAGTGTTGTCATTTTCCCGTCCAGCACCCAGGTTGTTTAAATATATCAATTGCACTTGCGCCCATTTGAGCGCCGGTGGGTGTGTTGGACCAGCAAAAACCCGGTCTAAAGTCAACGCAAAGCGCATAATAAATATAGTATCGCCTATTGCAGGTGGACAAAGTGTGTGCACTCTGCTTGTTACACATACAGGGATGTGCAGGAGTTCACAAATATGCAAAGGATAAAAAAATGAATAGAGTACAGTGGGAAATATCATAGTGTGTAACCTACAGTACACCAACATATTTTACGGATCTCAGTATTGCGTAAATGTTCTGCTCCAGCGCTTTCACAAACCCGCCAGTATAAAAAGAATACGTCAACGATGAAAGTGGGCCAGGAAATTTAAAGGAAATGGATTGGTTTAATGTAAGTCCAACCCTTATGAACCTTGCGCCTGGCACATTGACTGTTTATCTGACATTAAAATAGCAAACGTGGATTTGGTCTCGACCTAAATGCAATTTGCGCCCTGCTTCAGACCGTACGCTTAGATCGTTAAAATAGGGCCCTAGGTGTTTACTGGTTTGACTTGCTAGCTTAAATCAAGTTCTGGCATATTCATTCAGTCCCTCTGTTTGTTACTGTAAAATGTCCTTTTTGTCCTTGTCAGTGGTGTTGGATTGATGACCAAGACAATTACAAGCCAGTCATCGCCTTGCACATGCAATTCATCCGTGGAGCGCATAAAATACATCTCATGAATATTGCATGTGCATTTCTGCCACGTATAAAAGCTGCTTTGTACAAATATTGCTGAGAGTGAATTGTTTTGACACTGTCTCGTCATTACACTGACCCTTCTCTTTTTTTTACGCTGTGATTATTATTTTGTTTTCATGTCTGGTTGGCGCCTCTTCCTTGAGGTACCAAGCCAGAAGAATGATTGAAACTGGTGAGAAAACCAGAGACACTAAGGAAGATGGACTAACCCTACCCACACTTCAAATAATTCACCAGGAATGGGGATGGGACTGCAAATGATAGCATGACAAATATTTAATGAATCACAATATCTGGAGCTCCACGAACAAGTATTGGATTATCAGCTTATAGCAAAGCAACAGTCTGCATGATGGACAAGAAGGTGTTGCAGCTCAATGCGGAAAGCAAGTTCTTTCTGAGAAGACAGACATTAATAAGCATTGATCAGTTATACGTGTTTTTAACTTTTACATGCAACAAGGAAACATCACTAGCTTATGTGAAGAGAGGGGACGTTCAGGTACTTTCCACTATAGCTTCATGTCTGTGGGGGGCCAAGCTTACACCGCATTAAAGGACCTACGTTTGAAAAAAATGAATGGTAGTCAATGGCGAGAATAACATTATTTTTAGACCCCATTTGCTTTGTGACACGAAGCACACATATGATGCTTGACTATTTAAACGAAAGTTCTTCGAGTCAAGAAAGTCATGAATTTGACTGTGAAAATATGTAATTAGTAAGACAAACCCTGTGTTGCGTAAGTGTCATGACGTTTTCACGCCACAATCCACAAGTCGAAGAAAGTTGTGGTTCACTGAGCGGTTACACACAAAACTAAAGATTACATTATAGTTTCACTACAAACTGCAGCATCAAGTATCTTAGACACACGTCATATATCTAAGTGACATAGGCTCTCTATAATACTTACAAGGACTGACTGGACCTAGAGAGAAGGACCTGAAACCATAACAAACTTCACTGATACTTAGCCCTATTCTAAATATTTACCTTCACATGGCTAGTGTAGGTTTACACTCAGAATGTGTTACGGTACCCTATAGCGGCCTAAAGTTTCCTGCCCCAATTGCGTAAACCTTATGTCCAAAAAGTCAAGCAAGGCCTGTCATAAACTTCTTAAGACAGCACCTGCTCACGTGTCATCTAGCTAAGTAGAACTGAAAGTCTCCTGTGTTTATATTTTAATAAAGTCAAGGCATTTCCCAGTTGCTCGTCTTCAAGCACTTGTCAAACCCTTGTCAAAATCTGCATTTAGAGTGGGTCTCAAAAGTGTCCTCACGACCTGCAACTCAACGATTGCTATTCTGACAACACAGCAGCTCCTAATGGCCACCAAATAATTCACCCACCTTGGGGGTGAGCATAGGATGGACTTTAGTACATGATGGGCTTTGACAGGAAGGTGCATCACAGGATACTAGCAGGCCATGGAACGTCCTGCCCCAAATGAACTTCTACACCTCAGTGGGCAATAGAGTTCCTGACCACTGCTTGCGTATGTTGAGTAATGCTCTCAGCTGCCACTGTGATCATGAGTCGAACACCAGGCACCAATGACTCGACGGTAACAGCTTTTCGTTTTTTCCCCTGAAAATGAAAATAAAGAAAATAAATTACAGCTCAAACACTGTCATTTATCTCTCCCTGGCTTGCGGTTATGTGGTTGTCACTCACAGTTGGTGACTCTGTTCGAACTTCAGCCACCGGAAGATGCAATATGTATAACATTATGGGTTTCCTCCTCAGCAAGCACATTAACATTTCAAGCCACTGCCCCAAATCAGCTTTAGCCTCCCGTGTGCTTCCATATTTAAGCATTTCTCATAGGTTTAGATACTGTAGGCTCTGTAGCTATAGTTTCTAGTGTTTATATTGAAATATACATAGACTAGCTAAAGTACATATGCTGGAGAGAGATTGTCGATATGTAAACATCCTAACAAGTATACCTCAGCATTTTGTGCTCCTTCAGAAGATGCCCCACATGTTTGACACACATTGCTAAGGCTAATAGTGTTAAGGCGGTGGCACCACTTAGTTTGTGTTATCATTTACAGATTGTAGGAATACCAGATTCTTTTTCAGTGCATACAGTACACAGAACAGACAGCTAGTGGACCTTGAGAAGACCTACTACTAAAGGTCAAAGGCCCTACTGGATTAGGGCTTTTGTCCACCAAACGCCTTTTTAGCACTTTTTTTCAATACAAACCGCATGTAGATCAACGCTAAGTGCCCTTGACGCAAAAATGCTGTGCACGCTCAACTTTCGGAACGGCTCTAGAAATGAGGTTGTGGGCACTCTCGCTGCTAAAATGGCGTTTTCTCTTAGAATTGCTAACCTCACCTTTACGTAATGTCTTGCATACAGTGTGTGCAGGCTGCCATTTTGTTGCGCGCTGAAATGACAGCGTTATTTAAATGATCCTAATCAACAAAGGAAAAAGTATTTACAGTAATTTCAAACGCCACCAAACGCAACCATGTGAAACGGACTGCCATCGTCATATTTCCAAGACCGCCGTGTAATTCTGACCGTCATTCGTTTTCATTAACCGCTATAAATGAGGCCGACATCTGCTGCATTAAAAATGTAATTATCAGAATACATAAATATGTAATTGCCACCTGCATAATTGAGGTACGGTGATAAACAGTGTGGAAGGTATAAACTTCCACTTAGTGGGTGCGTGCCGCGAGAACAATGGGTGGGCTCCCGAGTGATGCCTGAACCCACAGAAGAGTCCAGGCGCGGGAAAATGTTAATCATGGAAGATTGATCCTTCATTAGCCATCGCATCCATAAACACACTATCCATATCCATATAGTAGCAGAGGGATGATGTTGTGAACACACACACGCACACGCACACACACACGCACACACACACACACATCCAAACCGGTCCCACTCTTTGAGAGTACATTGCCAAATTAAGCGAGGCGCCAAATTAGATTTGACGCCGTTTATGGTGATTAATAATGCTAATGCTCAATACCTTAGATTGCAATAGCAGGACAGTCAGCAGTAACCGCAGCCTCGTCACTGTTTGCAGACAGGATGAAGTACAGATGCAAGCATCGACTCTCAGGTTCTCAATGAATCATGTCTTGCATTAAACTAATATCACTCCATGTTGATGATGCATTTCTGGTGAGTCTTCTGTTGGGGGATGTGGGGCGTCAACCATACGGGCCTTGCGAAATGTTCCCCACCAATGAGAAGAGGGCTTGTCTTGACGCGCATGTCAGCACATGCACGTGCATGTGTGTTACACAATGGGCTTTTAATGTTGATGGGAAGACTTAGAAGGAGTGGGAAGAATCATTTTCCCCACTTGGTCCCTTGTTACAACTTACCCTAATTTGCTCTGGGCTACAAAGACACCCATACCTTGCCACACACACACTACTAGTTACATACCCTAGAGTAAGACCCACCTAGAGAGGACTAGACTATATAGAGACCCACCATCAGGAACAAGTTACCTTACTCACGACCAATGAGTGGAACAACACGGAAGTCTTTCATTCGTCATTCATTCAATGGCCGCTTGCAATTTCCGCGACCCACTCACTCCCACTGACCCACCTGTGGGTCCTGACCCACAGTTTGAAAACCGCTACCCTAGAGTGTATAAAAAGTATTATGTACTTTTCAAAATGATGTATGAAAAAAATCATATGCAGTTAGTCTTAGTCTAGTCTCAGCAGTTTGTTTAGAACTATGCATTTATTACTACTGTGCACAAATAATACCCTCCACCAACCTTTTGTTATTGTAATACTTTAAAAAATTAATTAAAAGTCTAAAATAGCTTGCATTTTAGCATGAATTGCTGTTTGATACCAGCTGTGCAATGACCTTATCTGAGGACAAACCTACATTTAGTGCATCCCATTGGCTGCCTAATAAAAAAGACATAACCAATCCGTTGGCTCTGTTGTGACCCAAATCTCCTGTGTAAGTCCAATCAGAACAGTCAGTCAAGTGGCTGACAGAGGCATATCATGTCGAACCGCATTACCCACAATTCCCTGTGTCCCCACGGCTGCGATGTGGTTCAAGTGAGAGGTGTGGTCTGAGGCTTGTCGGAGAGGAGAGCTTCATGTTTCATTTGCCCTCCCCCTTTGCATATTCTCTCTCTCTCTCCCTCTCTCTCTCTCCCCCCCCCCCCTCTCTCTCTCTCTCTTTTCCTCCCTCTCTCTCTCTCTCTCTCACAAAATTTGGCATACATATATATACCCTGTGTGTGTGGCGTGTGCGTGTGTGATGTGTGTTTTCGAGGCCAGCGTGTGTGTTCCTCTGTAGTACATTTCTCCTTCTCTCAGGGACTTCCCATGGGACAGCCATTCTGGGCCTGTGTGGCTGTTCTGTTGCTTTGAGTAATTGAACATCTATTTGAAACACACACACACACACACACACACACCAACCCCTGGTTTCCCAATTATCTCCATGTCTTAATTAGGTCCTCATACAGAGAAAAGAGACCCTCCCCAATGTGTGCACATGTTTGTTTGCCAGAGTATTTTCGCTGGTCTAATTCAGCCTTAGTTGTCCTCACTTGCCACGGGATGTTCCACCAGACTGAATAATTACCTACTGTACTGTTGTGTGTGGGTGGGTGGGCGCATGTGCGTGTTTGTGTGTGTGTGCGTGCGTGCGCGTGTGTGTAGACTTAATGCATGCGCCTTTGTGCGTGCGCATCACAGTAATGAAATGCATGGCACTACACTACCAACTCTATATTACCATATCGATCAAAATCAGGCCTGTCAACAAACCCACTCAACTTAGCCACAGTCAATAATTTCGTATTTCAGAAGAATCAATTTCAGTCAAGGATGTATTTCCAAGAGTGAGTGAGTGTGTGTGGGTGTGTGTGTGTGTGTGTGTACAGCATATATATATATATATATATATATATATATATATTTTATGTCCCCTAAAAACATGTCTGGGTTGCTGACTTGCTGACTGACTGTCAGTGAGTTGCCTCAGCTGCCAGATAATCTCCACGGCCTCCACTCACCTTTACCTCCATCTTCCGGGCTCCTCTGCTCTCCTGTGCTGATTTAATGTAATGCCGATTTGTGTTTCCTTTCCTCCCCCACTCACTTCTGTTGTGTATACACACTTCAAGCTGCTGGGAAAAGCCTCTGTCTTGTCTCCATCGAGGTATTTTACTCATGCGGCACTTGAGAGAGAGAAAGCAAGGACAGATTGCGACAGGGATCGTGGGCTGCTGAAACGCTTTGATACGGTGGCTCCCGCCTTCTACATAAAGTTGTTTTGCCCAAAGTTACATCTCATTTAGAGGAGACTACTGATTCTGTTGTTAGACTATCCTAATACCGGTGTTTTGCTTATTCCCTCTCTGCTCTCTCTCTCTCTCTCTCTCTCTCTCTCTCTCTCTCTCTCTCTCTCTCTCTCTCTCTCTCTCTCTCTCTCTCTCTCAGCAGTGCCCCAGCTTCCACTGCATTATAATCCTACATATCTAATAGGGCAGTCGTAGTAAGCAGAGACACCCAGAGTAATGGTTGTCCCACAGTGATACCCGACAATGATGGATTAATGTCGGCCTGCAATCCTCAGGCTGCATCATCCGTGCTCCACCGGCGCTGTCTACAGATAAGGACTTCTGCAGCAGATGGAAACAAAAAAAAAATGTTTGGAGGTAACCGCCCTCTGCGGGCCTCTGCTTCATCTCTCTCTCTCTCTCTCTCTCTCTCTCTCTCTCTCTCTCTCTCTCTCTCTCCGTCAGTTGTGGAGCTGCTAAACGGCTGCAGGTGAAGGATGACGGTCTCATTTCCATTCAGGCGTGGTTCCCTGCTATCTAGCAGCCAAGCCATGCAGTGGCTATAAGTGTCACATTAAATCCTGGCCAGAGATAGGGGAGCGCTATAGTGAGTGTATTTAGGTAGAGCCACAGGATCCCTACAGCGCCCCCTGGGGGTTGAGTCGCTGCCTTGGGCACCGTGGACATTTTGTTTATCCCGATTAAGATTGATGTTGATGCTTATGATTGACAGGGGCGGGTTGCGTTGTCGACAACGACAGTTATGATTGTCATAAGAATATTTTTCAATAATGATGAAGATTATATTAATGAGATGATGATGACAACGAGGATGGTTGATTTTAATTCAATACAATTGTCGGGGGAAATGATCAGAATGAGTAGTACAATATGTAAATGTCCTGCGGTTGTGGTTCGTTTCTACAGTAAAACACCCCTTGGCCAGAGGAGAATCTGAGAATATGAACACATTCATGCAATGGACAGCATGCTGGTCAAGTTTTAGCCCCGTAATGGGCTCCATTATGAGGCAAAGTGCTAAATACCATGACACCCTCATTAGAGGGGGGTTTGGTTACCCATGCAGTCAGACTCCCAAAACCATTGTCCACCCGCGCAATCTTCCAAATTAACCAATACGAGTGCCTTGAAAAGGGCAACGAAATCGTCACCGGGGTAGTCAAAGACAATTACCGTGTGCAGAATGCTCTTTTCTACATTTAGCTGATGGGATTTTGGGGAACCACTGCAGAGAGAAAAAGTACTGCAGAGAAGAGGTTGGAAAAAATCCCACTTCAATTACTGCAACCACGAAGAGATTTGGGAGCTCTCTGGGTAATGCATTGGTTCGTTTGAATGGAACGGTGACAGAAAAGGAGAAAATGAATTATTGATTGTAATTACACAGACCTGCGATTCACCGCTTTCAGTGTGATCGGTCTGGATTAGCTTGCGCCATTGGAGAGTCAATTTATGGAGAAAAGCTGAGCAGTTTACATGGTGCACCAATCCAGAATATTTTAAATTGCCATTTGATCAAATTACTAAGCATGTTTTCTATGTATTCTTACATGGCTATAGTAGATTCATTGCATTATATGTTCCCAATCCCTACCTTAATATGTTAAACAGAAATGTATCATTAAGCATGTTTTTTGGGAATTTGAATTGGGAAAGCAAGGAAGAGAATGGAGAGAGGAAACAGATGCCGATGTGATGAAAGAAGCTGCTCAGAGGGTCAGTACATGAACTAACCTTGGTAAGAGACATAAACAGTCAAAAAACACAGAACATTCTCCTATAACACATGAGAAAACAAGACTATTCCATTTATCAAAGCCTGCATGATGAGCTCAATTGTGTCATAATTGTATCCAATTGTTCCAGTTGTCTAATTCAGTTCACTGCCTTGCATACAAGTGATTAGCATATGCATACACATTTGAATGCAATGTCTTTCAAAAAAACTTTGTAAACAAACTGACAGCAAGTTTACCTGTGCTTGGGTTATGTGGTCCTCAGGATGACACTGTAAGCAAGTGTTTTAATACAATTATCTATTTTTTATCCACAGACTCTAAGCACAATGTTTTCCTATTACTATTCCTATTAAGTATGTGCAAAAATGTACTTTTAAAGAAACATATTTTAACCAGAAGTATCCTTAATTGAATGTCCAAAATCCCTTATCCCTTATCCCTATGTTGTGTATTGGTAGGAGAAACATGCGCACGTTTGTGTACATGTGGAAGCATGGCGACGAGCAAAAACAGACTCTGTATCGGTGAGATAGACGTGGACTTGATGATTCAGATGAAAACAGGACGTTCACTGAGAATACTAACGATACTGTGTGGATTGCATTGCTGCAGATGCTGTGTCACATTCACGCGCGCGCACACACACACACACACACACACACACGTGCGCCAAACACGCATGCGCACAAACAGACACACATACATTACATAATAGCACGACTAGCCCGCATCGATATTAACTTGAAAGTCAATTACAATATGCTTTAACCACAGTGGCCCAAAACTCTGAACCGTGGTGTTATTTTTGACAACTTTAGACAAAACATGTTACTGTAAAACGGTAACCAACGGTAACAAACTGCCCTTAGCCATTCACATCTCGATATGTAAATCCAGGCCCGATACTGGTCTGCCTTGATATTCCTGTATGCGTTGTCCATGGCCTAAGCCCTAACATGACAAGGCCCACGACCACCTTGTTGCTTGTCCCCTGTAATTACTTTGACCGCAACATCATCTTCATCTTCCTCCTCCTACTGCTTGACTTGTATTGTGGATAACCGGATAACCTGCCAGCTCCATGTTACAGTATCACTCACTATGTGTTATGGTACAGTAGACCACTCATTTTACAGTACAGGCAAGTCAATCATCAAGGGCATACTGCATACTGTACAGTAATGTCAAATGTCAAATCACGCTCTTGAAAAGTGTTACTGTACATTGGACCATAGAAGTAATGATGACATATTACATCTATAGAATGTAGTCCAGTTGGTTCCACTGCAATTGATGTGAATGTATTTATTTACACTGAAACTGTCATGATCTACACCTGGAAGATTGTTGGTCAGCTTCCATTAAACTGGTAATTACTGTAAGAGTAATGCAGCAGTTACTGCACTTGTCATTTTGAGCAGGTCTATTGTTAGTTAGATCATTGAAATGAAATTAATACAGTCATCTCAAATGTAACGTTTTAATTGCATTATGAAATGGTAATACTTCGATGTTACTGTTAAATTGTCATATTAAACGTGATCATAGTTCAATTAATACATTATCTTGCTGTTAAGTTGTCATATTAAACATATGATCTTAGTTCAATTAAAACATTATTTTAGGTTTAAATATATTGTATCCAAGCAATTAGAAAAACGTGTTAGATTTGTACAAAATATGCATTTTGATCATCAGTTGTGATTTTTGTGTCTAGAGTTGTGAAGAGTTACACCAACATTCTGAATTTTGGGGCAAAGTGGTTACAGTAAAACATACTGTATTATGATATAGTAAATGTACCTTCAAAATGTAATATAATTATCTTTTTAAAAGCAATGATGTCTATATTATATGCGTTTTTCTCATGTTAGACATTATTCCTAGCTAATATTTTTTAATCACAGATTGCTAATTGAGCATATGCCATTACAAAAGAGATTTAAAGGTAGGCATTAACACTTGTATTACAGTAATGTCTCTCTTTTGATATTACAGTTTCTTAAATTGCCTTTCCTCCAAAAAAAACCAAGGCTTTTAGTTAGAGCAATTACTGGAGTGCTGTGCAGCACTTACTGTATATTTTATGATGGCTAGTGTTTCATGTAGGCTACACATTATACAGGTATACTGTTTAACATAATGTAGACATAGGCAGCACACAGTTTAGACTCAAATTACAGTGTAGATATACAGCATTATAATCATATTACTGAATATGGAACTATGGATCTATCAATATATTAAGTTTATTATATTTTCATAAAAATATTTCTTCTGTATATTATTTTATGCATTGTCTTTCTGGCTGTATTAATCATGGATATTGTAAACATGTGCCACAAGGTGCCATTGTGCCTGTTCAGGATATGGTTGTGCACATTCAGTTATTGGCGAGTGCAGTCATATATATATATATATATATATATATGTGTGTGTCTGAGACTAAGCATGTGTAGTACCAGCTGCACACCATTCTGTGTTTTGTGTGTGTGTGTGTGTGTGTGTGTGTGTGGTAGGTACCTATGTGCATATGATTATGGCTACAGTATTCGTTTTTTTTATTTTTTGGTTGCATCAGGGAAACAAAAAACAGAGATTCAGGGAGGTGTACTGTATACGTGAATTAATACAGCCCCACCAATACTATGGCTCTCATATTCACTGTATTCAGTAATACATTATACTGTACTGTAGCACATAGGAGGGCAATAGAAATGTCTACAATGGGAAACCATCATACAGGAAACTAGGTGTGCATACTGTACTCTGTGTGTGTGTGTGTGTGTGTGTGTGTGTGTGTGTGTGTTGCCACTGTACCTTATCACTACCAATGGAAGAATAAGGACATACCCCCTCACTCACTGACAGCTTCACGATTATGGTGTGTCTGCTTTTTTTTAAACTTAGAAGCAGCATTGTTCATTATATGATACTGTACACACACACACACACACACACACACAGTGTCATCCATATGGTGTTGCTGTGACTAGCTTGCACGATGCTTTCATAGCATTAAAGGGATGTTCTCCGGCGTCAACAGAAACTCTGTACAGCACTGCACAACCTTTGTCAGAAGGGAGCTTTGACTTATCTCTCTCTCAAACTCTGTCCGCGCATATGAATCCTCTAATGTGACATGTAGGTGTGCCTGTGTGTGTGTGTGTGTGTGTGTCTGTTGTGTGCACGCGTGCGTGTGAAAGGTGATTCTGAAAGAAAATGACAAGCGAACACATAATCAAAAAGCCGGCTCTACTGGTACGCTCACGGGCACAGATTTACTAGTTTCACTGTCCCTGGCAGCCTGGCCCTCCCACCATCGCCCCCCCCTTCCCCCAAATTCAATCTTGCTATTTATTTATTTTTTTACCGGTGATGGAAAGGGGGGTCTTGGCCGTTCTCAGGCCAGGGGGCATGAACACATTCATCTCCATGTCTGCCTGTCCTGGCTTCTCATTGAGCAGGCGGGATTGGGTCAGGCATGCTGTTTATCTTCTGTTTATTTACCAGCGTCTATGAGTGCATGTTCAGAGTGGCGGCTATAAAGGCGTGCGCGCGTATGCGTGGGAATGACGAGGGTTCACCGGGGCCGCAGAACCGAATGAGGACGCAAGAGCAATTATCGCGCCTACAGTTACCTGCGCCCGCTCGTTTCTATGGGAACGCTTTGAGGCGGCGGACATGACGCCCGGCGTCTGAATGAAAACGGAGGAAAGCGTGCAGGAAGTGAATGAATGAAGAAAGGAATCAACGAGGAGGAGGTGAAGGAGAGGTGAGGTCACCGCGGCGAAAAGCGGCGTCTCCCTGGCAACAGGTATTAGGACTTGATGAAGTGTGATGTGCCCGGCGATTGGTTCGCAGGAATGACGTACGAGGAGGGGCAGAGACCGAGATGAAAGTCTGAGACGTTCAGGACGATTCAAAACAAGACGTGAAGGATTGAAGCGTGGACTGACTGAAATATCAAAGCCAGAGGGGAGGGGGGGGGGGGGGGGGTCATAATATATGGCTTGGGAAGGACACATCTCTGCTGACAGAGTGAGAGAGAGAGAGAGAGGGGGAAACGAGGTGTGTTTGTTTGAAGGAGAGTGCCGGAAATGACCTCCCGCTTGTCCATTGTGTCAGGCCCTTACCTGCCGTCGGCATGGCGCCCGGCTGTAATAGGGATTCCCCACTGACCGGTCGATGGGGAGGCAGGCGGGAGGGCGAGGATCCATTTTGCCAAGCCCAGCGGGAGAGACGGAACATGTTGGCAGCAGCCACATTTATCCGATTGCTCTCTCTTGCTCTCTCTCTCTCTCTCTCTCTCTCTCTCTCTCTCTCTCTCTCTCTCTCTCTCTCTCTCCACAGCGATTGTTTTGGTTTGTTTTTAATATC
>JAODLL010002453.1:0-12377 GCA_026546735.1 Forbesichthys agassizii | reverse complement strand
TTCAATTAAACCATGGCAACATCTAATGTTTGTGTAGTATTATTTTCAGCAGACTGTGTTTTTCTATTGTTGTGATAATCGTTTTTTTCATTTTTTATAATACTAATTTGCAATCTTTGTATCTATTTATTACATTCAATAATGAAGATGTGAAAATTGTGAATAGTATTGATTTACTGTTAACTGTTTTTCAACAGACCAGCTTTTGGAGGTGGTCAGACACAGCAGTAACCACTTAGACATAAACAATATCTTAAGGGCATGGTCAGTCATTTTTGCTAACTTCAAGCTCAACTCAAAACAGCATCACTCTGCAGTCCTCCGCGGGACCGACTCACACATAGAAATGCATTGTGAAGAAAATCCTATGGCGTTGTTGATAAGCGGTATTCGCCACTTTGTTTATGTTGCTACAGAGCCAGGACTGTATACGTATGTATCAGATCATTTTTTCAACACGCACAGAGAAGGTTAAGCTAGTGAAGTGCGAGGAGATATTTGTTATATTCGACAAAAAGTGTATTAGCTTACATTTAGCTTGCAATAGCTGACTTTACCTTTAAAGTACATATACTGTACGTTATACTGTAGGTATACTGTACTCTCGGTGAATACAAAACAATCCTTAATTGCTCTATAACAGGAATCCCACCCACCATCATTCCAATTTGCATTGTCCCTTTTTGTATTTCCTATTCTTTCAGACACATTAGTGACAGCTCATGAAGAATTTAGTCATGGTTACAGAGATGTAGACACAGAGATCAACTCAATAACATTGCATTTTCCTTTAAGATTGAGTTTCTCACAATCTGCTCTTTACACCAGCTGCTGTCACAGTGTACGCGTGTGAGTATGTGCATGTGTGTGTGTGTGTGTTGATTGATGCACCTGTGTTGAAGCTGACCTTGCAGTGGTTGGGACCGAGACATTGTAGATAAAACATACACAAACACAAGGATAGAGAGAGAGAGAGAGAGAGAGAGAGAGAGAGAGGGAGGAGAGAGAGAGAGAGAGGGAGAGAGAGTGGGAGAGGGAGAGGGAGAGAGACCCACTGATTTCCCTGCTGGAATACAAAGTATAAAACACATTATACAATATTACAGCTACCTTTAACCATCCATTCTCTCCTTCATTTCTCTCCATTTAATGTGCCCGAATATCCCCCTTTTTCAGTCTCTCCACATACTTTTTGCACTTGCCTGCCAGAATACACATGAGGATACATAACAACATGCGCACACACACACACACACACGCGCACACACACACACACACACACACACACACACACAGAGCTCTCCAGGGTTTGTAGAGCATTTTGTCTCGAGGGACAGAGCTGACATATTCCTTCTCATTTCAAATGCATGAAACTGTGGCATGTGCGTTGGTGTGCTCCTTAGTGTATTTGTCCGGTGTGTAGTGCGTGTGACAACTGTGTGTGTTTTATCAAATTAGCACACCTGTACAGGTGGTGAGGAAAAACAAACAGAGACGGGGAGTGGGCGAGACAAAACACACACAATGCTAAAAGCTACCAAATCAACATAGAGTGGCTCTTAAAAGGAAGCCTTTAACTGTGCTGAAAAGATCACGTTGCCGGACTGTTCCCGGAAAGGCCAGGAGATCAAATGTCCCCCCGCCTTGCTGCTATATCCCTCCTACCGCCTTATTGTTTGAGATGAGCTGTAGTGGTAAACACAGCTCAAATACCAACTCTCAGGCCGCCTTGTTAAAATAAAGGGCAGGGAACAGTAGCAAACAGAATAGAGGTGCCCAATTGGAAGCTATAGAAACAGTATTGTTGTGTGGGCTTCCAGAAAAACTGGTGTAAATTGCTATGGAGATACAAGCACTACTCGTCGTGAATACAAAACATGAATGTTTGTACAATAAACAGTCTATCCTCAGCTTTAATATGGAATTATCATCATCATCATCATCACCACCATCACCACATTTACATTATAATAGTATAATGTCATTATAATAGTATAATGTCTAAAATAACCTGTAAAAATGCTAATTAATATTCAGGTAATCATCTGTCCCAATGGGATTTTTTTTTTTTTGTCCTTTTCAGGCCAACTTTTAATACCAAAGCGCATTTGCAACTCATGACCAGACGGGGCCGCCAATCTGCCACGTTTGCCTATGAGCTTCAAAATGGGCATTTAATGTGTATATATCCAAGGGCCAAAATTCACTGCTTTGTACCAAGAGAACAAAAAACAAAACAAAAAAATAGATGCAGCTAATACTCTTTAAGGTCAGCTGAGACCACGTAGCCAGCCGGCAACAAATACAGCCCTGCTTACTAGCCTTTTTCCCCAGCAACCTGACGAGAGGGTACCCCGTGGCCCATAGAGCTTTGATCTGCTGTCCCCTCAGTCTAACTCCCCTTGATCTGCACAGTCCATGTAACAGGCTGTCTGTGCCCCTTCTGCCACATGCAGCTTTGATGCAAGGACAGCTACGCTGCGTGATGTGTGTGAATAAGCAGGGGAATTTGGTGGGTCTCTAATCAGCTACTTTCTGTTGATACAGTACCTGCCCGGTGGTATCTGTTCGATAGTTCAGGCTTTTTTTTTCTTTAATTGCAGTTTCCTGTTCGGCAGTTTGATGCAGATTCCAATTAGGCTTCTTATTATTGTGTTCGTATTGAGGACAGAGAGTCGTGTCGTGATTTAGAAGCCCGATAAACATCTCAGAGTTGCGGTATTGTAGTGATATCAGGCTATCCGATGACCTTTTCGCAGCTTTAATGATACGCATAATCATGAGCCATAACGCAGATGGAAACGTGCCCGTGTTTATCTTCAGCTTACATTTTGGTGACCTTGTATGTCTGAATTCGATGTTAACTCAAGATAATTGCTACATAGATCTGAAAGGGAGACTGAGCGTGTGCGTGTGTGTGTGTGTGTGTGGGGTTAGGGGTGATGGGGGTTCACACAGACAGACAGACCGATTGAGAGATGGAAGGCTGACAGACAGGGGAATTGATGTTGCCAGTCTCCACAGGTCTCAGTGATAAAGATCGGAGGCTTTGCCGACAGAGCTTCAATCATATAAGCGCACACACACACACACACACACACACACACACTACAACACACATCTACCGTCACTAAAATATCTAACGGTCAACAGTCAACAGACTTGTATAATTTATAGAAAAGTCTGAAGATTACCAATTTAAAAATGTGGCCCCTTAAAAGAAGATGGAGTGCGAGCTTGTCATTGGTGGATTGCTTCCCCACCCCAACTCACACTGCAGATTTACCTGAGCCATAGTCAATATAGGAAATAACTTCAAATATCTTTCTCTCCTCCATTCCTTTTCTCCTTAATTCGCACAGAGCCTAGTTCTTCTCCTTGCTTGACCATTCATAATAGTCGCACCAGAATGGTATTTATCTTCCAGACAATATGAGGTTAACCTTCACATTTCTTTCATTAAAGGTTGAATGAAACCTTTCTCTATCTTATATTCATTCTAGGCACTCTAAGGGAGTCAGAGCATAAAATGCAAGAGTGACAAAAATGGAACATTTGTCCTTCACAAACATCTGCGTCAGAATCAAATACTGTTTTCCAATCATTCCATCTGTCACACCTGTGTAGTCTGTTTCCCTCTGATAGTCCCCTCTCTCCACACACTTTAATGAGAAGATGTGTCAAAGTAAATATGCAATGTCATTGTGTCTCTGTCTTCGATGGCTATCTGTCAAATCATTTGGAAAATCTGACAAAGGAAATATTTCTCTCTCTGCATCTATGTCCACTGTGATGTTTTTTGAGGTGGGTCCCTGCACAACAGAACGACATGTTCATCCAATGACATTCTTCAGATTTGCGTCCAAACAACTCAGTGTTGAGAGTTCGGCATAAAATAGTTCCTCTCAAACAGATTTCAGGGTGGTTTATACTGTAAGAGAAAGCACAAATTAAACTGTGGTATTACATATTTAGTATAGACTAAATATGGAAACAACCTAGCCAAAATCGGTCGTTCAAATGTTTTAAAACTTAAAATGATGGTTTCCACTTTCGTGCCATTTCTCTCCACTTATAGATGTGTGTGTGCGTCAATTCCCTGTTGTGTAGAGAAACAGTTTGGACTTAAGCAAATCAAATTCTTATTAACTTAATTAATAATTCATTTAACACTTTACATTTCTATACAAGGCTGAAAGATTTAGCGAGTTTCACAGCTAGCTCAGGCTATGCAAAGTGACGTGGCCAATAGAGATGAGGCAGTCAGCCAGGCATGGAACGCAAAATGGAGGAAAAGTTGATGTTATGAAACGTCTGAAATCCATTAATTAGTTTAACACAAATGCTTATTTCGAGACATCAGGAGGAAAGCCCCAGGTTGGAAATAAATTTCCAACCAAGTGGGCATACCTGCCATGTTGAAATTAGTGAAAATTACCAATTTCACTTATCTTTTTGCTGTACTTAGCAAGGCTATTGGATTTCTATCTATAATTCATTTAGGCAGTGGAAGTAGGTTATATTTACGGCATAATAGCAAAACACATACAGTACATCCCACTGCTTCATTGTTAAGTTAAGTCACGTAGGATCCACGTGATCCATGTGACTTCCCTTCCTGCAAAGCGCTATTACAGAAGGTTACAGAATTGCTATTAAATGAGTTGCAGTAACCTTAAAACAAAAAACAACAAGACCGCAGAAAAGCAAAGCTGTCTGAAAGCCTGTGACCAGTTTTAAAACAGCGGAAAAGAAAGCTGTGAATACTGTTTCATTCATGAAGCAACATAAGCAAAATTAAGTCACCAAACTTTAGCATCTCCACTGGCAATAGTTAGATATAGTGAAGATTTTCAAATGTTAAAACAGAAATACAGTAGGCATGGCCCTGAGCAAGCCTGCAGACTTGTTAATCCTCTATTAGCCAGAGCTGAGCATGAAATACATTTACAAGTTCATTTTATCTGTAGCACAGATTCCTTCTTCACCCAGTTTCCCTATTATTTAGGGTACGGTGTTTTATATTGTTATTTCGACTGGTGCTATACCCTATATTGTACATAAATATGAGTATGACGGAGAGCACTTGTTTGTTATTTGGGGAGCTAGGAGAGAACAAGTACTATATTGTTAATGATAGATACGAGAAAATGAGAACATGTGAGAGTGAATCTCCCTTAGACTAGTAAGTAGCATGTTTAGCCCAAGAGCATGCGCTACAATCCATGTTGAGAAAGCACATCAAATGCAGACAAACATGTAAACATGTGGCAGAGATAGATGGGGGAGATAGATAAACAAGAGGGGTAAATATGTCTGCACCAGTACACATCAGAAACCTGTGACACAGGTGGACATGTGGCGACTGGAGGCATATTGTCTTATTCTCCGCAGGCATGATGGGGAAAAGGAATAAAATGTACTTTCATGATGCCAAATGATAATACATTGTAAACATCACGCATTGGCGTTTTTAAATGGATCATTTCTGTTGCTGAATGGCCGTCAATAGGAACACTGCAGCATCAGCGTCTATGATATGGTGACAATATGGAATAGCAGGCTTCATGAGATGGGCTAACTGTGTTACTGTATGTGTCCTCCACGTTGCTGTGCATGGTCCTGGACCTCAATGTGATTAAATGACATGTACAGTATTACTATTTGTCATAGCATAGCTTTACAGCGCATCTATATTCAACACAGGTGTGTGTGTGTGTGTGTGTGTGTGTGCGCACGCATCCAAATGCTGTGATGTGATCATCTGTGATTCCCTCTCATCAGCACAATATCAAACCGCCTCAGACATCGTTCTAAATAATACATCACTCTCTCTCTTTCTCTCTCTCTCTCTCTCTCTCTCACACTCACACACACACCATGAATTAGACATGGCCTGACAGTCTTCAGAGGGACAGGGAGGAATGTTCACCAATCACATCAAAGTGCATCTCAGGGACCTGACCCCTGCACACACACGCGCGCATGCACACACACACACGCTAAGAATGTGATAACTTCTTTGTAAATTTCTCGATTTTATTCTCTGTAGGAATAACTGGTACTGTACGGTTGTCTGTGAGGGTTCAATTATTAATGTTAAAATGGTAGTGTGGATTTGTGTGTGTGTGTGCACATGTGTGCGTGTGTGTGCCATCCCCTCCACCTAATTATAATAAATTAACTATGTTGTCAGTGTGTGTGTGTGTATCACTGTTCACACCTCTGGTGGCTATATTTCACGTAGGTCTGAGTTTAAATGTGGATGTGCTTTTGGTACTCTAAGTCAACCGTGTGCCCTATTGACTTGTTTTTATTATAATTTTGTTTGGGCAGGAATCCATCTTAAGAGGACATTCTTGGCTAAATGCAATTTGAATGGTAATGTTGTATATTTAACCATATTAAACATTAGTGTTGAGATTACTGTTGGGAAAATGGTAATCAATTAAAAAGTATATTCTAATCATTCCTAAATGGCTTGAGAAAAAATATTGGCTATATATTTTATTGGAGGAAAACAAATATGTGGGAAGAAAATGAATGCATATGCGTCAATTCAAACAGTTGAAGGAGGCATTTAAAAGCATTTCTTGGTATATAATTATATGTTAGCTGAATCAAAAGCCAGTAAATTAATCCTGTTAGCAATGTGGTTGCCTGTTACCAATACTGGCTTAATAAGACAATAATATGGTATAGAAATATAGAAGAAGCTATGCTATTTGTTTGCATGCATGAAATAGATGCATTTTTAGAATATGTTTTGCATAGAATAACAAACATCAACAAGAGTACTTTCAAATTAACAAACAAATAGTATAAATATAAATGCAGCCCAAAAGGAGCTGAACAGGGGAGTTCAAATAACTTTATCTAACTCAACCCTGGATATGCAGTAGCATCCCCTCAAAGCTTGTGTGTGTGTGTTTAACATCATAAAATGCTGAATGTGGCACAGCAGACACTTCACCTTTTAACCCTGCCATTACTTAATTTTCATTTCATTTCACCAAGTAGAGCTACAATGTATCTACTATGGTTTATCACTAATGTGACACACACACACACTCTCCTGCAGATGCTTATTTGCAAATGTAGAGAACTGCATCTGTATGATAAATGGTAAATGGACTGGATTTATATAGTGTTTTTCTAACCTTCCGGCCACTCAAAGTGCTGTACAGTATTGCTCAAGGATGCTGACAGGTAGGCTGGGAGCACAACACCCAGACCACTAGACCATCCTGCCACCCTAATGCATGCACACGTGCACGCACACTTCAGGAGAACACAACCTGCACTCATATTACTCTCTAAGACTAGTTTTCCATGCAGAGAAGAAGTCCTTCCCTGTCTTTTTGACACAATTATAATGATTATCCCCAGCAGATTAATTGGCCAAATTGCATTAACTTAAAAAAGCAAGGACGTGAAAATGGAAAGGTCAACACTGGTTGGTTCATGGTCTTACTGTACATGACTGCTACAATAGCCAATAAACTCTGCTTAATTTATGCCGGATTTTGCCGGCACGAGATCCTGCACCTGTTATGCACCAGCAGGTCAGACTGAGTGGTTCTAGTAGATTGGGTAGTTTGTTAATATGTTTGTGTGTAATATGCAAGTGTATTTCAGCCATTGTGCCCTGCTGTTAAGGTTTGCACACTAACACATTGTAACGTGCGTTCTCAGAATAGTTCCCAGTAAGATAATTGACTTTGTCGAGTCCAGCGAATATAGTTATAGTTCTCCAGCTGCTCAGGTATGCTGGAGCTCTGCCTTCTCCTGCAGATGCTGCTTCTTCTGCTCCTCCCAGGAGAAGAGGGGCCCACTGAGCTCTCCTCAGGGCCTCCTCTTCTCCTGTCTTCTCCTCCTGCTACAGGTAGGTTAGAGGCCCGGCTCCCCCGACTCCTTTGAGGTTTTCCTACCCCTGGACAGAGGCCTTGAGCGGTGTCAGCCTACCCTGGACGTTCCTGGAACCTCTGTGCTTTTCTGGAGGTTCTTCACATCCTTGTTGTTCCTTCTGGTGGAGCAATTTGTCAGCTGGGCCCAGGCCTTCTACACAATCATGTATCTTTCCACGTAGAAGCCCCCTGACGCTCCTGTCATCCAAGGTTGCTATTTTCCTTCTTATAAATCTGAAGTTGTTGTCAGTTGATGTCAGTGCAGATCTTCCTTTTGTTGTTGAGCTTGATGGCCTGATCAGCCAGTTCCGTGCTCTTCTTCCGTCTTCTTGCCTTAAGGACCTTGGCTAACAGTTTCATGTCGAAAATGTTGATGTCCTTTAAGCTAAACATATAACAAAAACACTAATGTCTTGCTCAATGTGTGAAAAAGTTAGCTAAAAAGTTAACTGAGATGTGTGTACAATACAATACAATAATAAATATGGACCTATTTATTAATACTAACTGGATCATTATAGTTCTACCCAAATGAAAAGGTAAATAAATAAATACATGTAAAATGTCCCAACAAGTGCATAAGGAAAATTCCACCACATGATGACAGCATCATTGCTATAAATGGTACTTTTCACTGCATTTCTCGTTATTCTGCAAGTTTGCAAAAGGCAGACAGAGTACAGTAACACACACACCGGCAGACATACGGAATGTGCCAAGCATTTAGATGTATCAACAGCAGGGATCCTACAGATAAGTCCCTTGAATGCTCAAGCCACACACACACACACACACACACACACACACACACACACACACACACACACACAGAGTGACCCTATAGGCCAAGCACTGAAACAAGGCTGGTGCCAGGGATTGAATCTGTGGTGATTACTTGGACATATTAGCGTGCACACACACACACACACACACCAATGCACCCATTACAGCAGGTGCACAGGGTTTAACCAGGGCATTTAGCAGCAACTGATGATATAATTTAGAAAAGTGATACCCCCCTTCCCAACCCCCCGTCTCACACACACACACACACAACAGATACGTTTATAGACACACTCAACACACACACACAAACAATGTGAAACACATGCAGGGAAATATAGCAGCATGCCATATCATTAACAGCAGCAACAAGCTGTGACAACCGCAGGCTTGACATCCACAAGATTCACACTGTGTGTGTGTGTGTGTGTGTGTGTGTGTGTATGCGTGTGTTTGTGTGTGTGTGTGTGTGTGCGCGTGTGTGTGGCCATGACTATACTGGCCATGTGTTTATCACCAAGCCATTTAGTGAAAATGTGCATTTACTCATTTGCATTAATTTACTGTTAAACATTAAGCAAGTCAGAGCCACTTCAGAGTCTCTTGAACTGCAGATAAACCGCAACAACATTAACCTCCATGTCACCCCTCCCTCTTCATGACCTACACACCAAGAAAAAGACTCTTGAGAGCCAAATGCTACATGAAAAGCTATAGTGGCCTGCTGTCCCTCTGCTCTCAAGGCAGAAATGGCAAAATCGGGCCACAAAATGATCTCCGCCCAAAATAAACCTGACCCGAAAAGGTCTAACAGTACAGATTAATTCACATTTGTGGGTTTCCGGGGGGCTTTTAACGGCTTTAAATGTTAATGTACTGATACAGTGTGTAGATTCTGCAGCATGTTTGTCTATGGGTGGTGCTATTTGACGTCTTAATGTATGACGTGGTCCGTGTCCTTAGTCTGACACCTGAGGTGTAGTGTGTCCTAGTTCTTCGTAGATAGATTAGTACTGTCGCCTTGTTGACTTGTCACCTGGCAACATGTTCCAGGGAACTGCAACCAGCTGCAGATTTGTTTGCTTATTTTTATTTATTTATTTTACGTTGCCGCGTTCAATGTCATATACGGTATAAGCCTCTGGTAGAATGCTTGTGCTTTATGATTCATAACAAACTGGTGTGCTAAGGACATCAAAGTTATTCTAATCGGAATCTAATCTGAAATATTCCATGCACACGGGCGCTCTATTTATCAGCAGTATAATTGAATTTTAACCATCACACATGGTCAAATTAATTTCCCCCTAACTACATTATTGGAAAATCATGTACGGTGAGTTTATTTATAGGCTCTTCTATGTGGCTGGGGATTTTGTTGTGTGCTTCTCCTCATAGTGTTTCCAAACACTGGCACAAGAGCCTCCATTGTAACCATGTCCAACTATTGTTTTGTGTTGTACTGATAAACTGACCATCGCAAACCTACTAAATGTATTAGGGACACACCGCTTACTGGTGCATAGAAACCATTTCCATTTGTCATAGTACTGTACAATAAGTATTTTATTGTGGTTAATTAGTTGCAGTTGACATTTTTACTTATTTATAAAAGAAGGGGGACAATAAGCAAGTGTTCATTTTGTTGACGAGAACTATGATGAAAATATTCATCAACGACACTTTGTCCATGATGAAAACGAGACGTTAACTAGACGAAAATAGATCACTGATAATAAAAACTATGACTACATTTAAGATGTATTTTCGTTGATGAGACAAGACGAGATGAAAAGGTTAGAGGTATATTTTAAATTTAAAAACTGCCTGCATATGATTTACCGTAATTGCACACATAAGTGTGCAGCACAATGTAAAAGCAGGCTGGCGAGATCGTATGATTTACCGTAATTGCACAAATAAGTTTGCAGCGTAATGTAAAGGTCGGCCGGCTTGTCACAATCACGTTCACCTGACAGCAGTGACAGATTGACAGATATAACTATCATGTTGCGCTACAATAGGACACACTGGCAAGGTAGGACAGACTAAGAGAAAACCGGATCAATTCCATACACTGGTCTTAAAAAGTAAACAAACCGTCTACTAGCGCTAATCCGAATTCCTTACCTTAGTTGTCTAATAGGCTAAAATTAATAAGTATGATTTGAAGGGACAAAACAACTTGTCAAATTGTGCCACCAGGCTGAATAAAGGGTTAGCTTTACTGTCGACTACGAAACCATCTGCATGCAACAGGCGTACCGGTATTACACTTTCATTTGTTTATAGAGAGAAAACATTTTGAAAAATAATAGATTAAAATTACTTTTCGTTTGTGAAAACTTTTTCTATTTTCGTTGACTAAAACTAGTCTATAACTATAGGATGAAAATGACTAAAATTAGTAAACATTTTCATCTAAATCTAAAATTGCAGTCAAAATGAACACTGCGATAAGCATGTTAGCACCAATTGTGGCTCACAGCCTGCTGACATCTGTCCAAAATACAAATGGTATGTTACTGTAGGCACCCCGGAAAGGGTGGGGCGGGGGCGGCTATGAGTAGCTGGCTCTAAAGGGTTTCAATTGCACCTCTAACCACCTGAGCGTCTTGCTGTCATTAGAGACAAAGGTGTATGTCAGTGTAGTCTGTGTGGATTGTGGGAAGGACTTTGAGACTGTTGCTGCCCGTTGTATAAATACACTTGACTGAACTTTGTGTGTTTCATTTTGCTTTGCTTAAAGATATTTGTGCGTATGGTCTTCACTGGAAACACAACATATAGAAACAGAGAGCGCCTCAAAGATTCAGTCCCACATACAAACACACAGCGTATCTTACCTTCGTAGTTTAGCTTGAAGCCGTGTGCGGAGACCGCAAAGTCACTGGTTAGTCTCAAAGAAAAGACATTTCCTGTACTTGTGACTGGAGAAGGGATCTGGAAACCTGTTAACCTGAAACACACACAGAGAGAATACACATGCATGTTAAATACATCAGAAACATCAACATTCACAAAATTATTTGATTTAAATATATGTTTAAATATGATGAAAAGGTGACCGAGCAAATGTTCAACATATACAGTACTGTAGGACTATATTATGTACAATATATTGAGGTAAACACAATACTAATGTAGGGTTGACAGCACATTCAAATGTTCTTCAATAGTTAATAACCTCTGCTACCAGCATTAGCCAATAATAAGCCTCTCTTGGTTTCATCAAGATTTCAACAATTATTCTACTGTACTAAATATCTCTTGTGTTTTGTGCTCCAAGGGTGTGATGCACTGCAGCTACAGACAAATCCTTCTTTTTAACCCCCTGTGAGAGCCAGTGAATGGATGAAGAGAACGGGATAATATGTCACGGAGCCATACAGCACGAGCCAAACAGAAAGACCTCAGCATTAAAATGGCCGACCGTATTTTACCGCATGCCTATGCAGAATATTGCAGCTGTTGGGCGTCGTGTTATGAGTGACACGAGGTGCAGTCAGGTCAATCCATGCACGTCCTTCATTAGCTTTGCTCTACAATACATCACTGTAGCCAAAAGGCTCATGTGTGAGTCACAGTAGGGCTGGGCGATATACCGGTATACAGTATCTCACAAAAGTGAGTACACCCCTCACATACTTGCAAATATGTGAGCATATCTTTTCATGTGACAACAAT
>JAODLL010002452.1:122-12378 GCA_026546735.1 Forbesichthys agassizii | reverse complement strand
CTGTAGCAGCTCCAAAATTGTGGAATGTCTTACCTCTGCCAATTAGACAGGCCCCTTCTCTGGTTGTTTTTAAATCTTTTCTAAAACCCACCTATTCTCGTTGGCCTTTCACAACAGACCTTGACATTTGTGAAAGCGCTTTATAAATAAATTTGATTTGATTTGACTTACGCTCTCTATGGGGAGGACCAGGGCCTCTATCAAGAGGACCAGGGCCTCTATGGGGCCTATATCACAGCAAGCTTGTGATGCTGCGATGTCTGGGCCTCTATGGGGACACAGACACACACACACACACACACAGACTGACAAGCTGAAAGCTTTTTGATAAACAGCTGATTTGCTGTTGCCCTTAAGTCTGGTCTGTGTGGGCGGGGTGGTGTGCATGTACGTGCGTGTGCACTGGCGTTTACCCACCACGGCGCACACACACACACACACACGTACACACACACACACACACACACACACATGCACGCACGCACGCACGCACACACACACACACACACAGTGGGACATAATGGGCCCCATTTATCCATAATGACTTCTGATGTGCGTTGCCACTTTAGAGTGGAATATTAATCCACTCCCTTATCTCCTGCCGCACATGCACACACACACACACACACACACGCACGTACACACGCATGCACACACACACACACACGCTCACTTCTCCATGTAGCATGTAGCGCGCTTGTGATGCCGCGATGTCACTTAGCCCTCGTGAGGTTGGTTATGCAGACGAGGGCTCTCAGCTCACGGCTTGTTTTTCTGCTGCATGCATTATACATTAATATACTATATTCTTTTGTATTTATTTTATTAAGAAATAAATGATATGCAATATATTGAACACTCCATATCTGTCCGATTTCACTTTGGTCAGAGCTGAAGGTTTTTGTTTAGTTGGTTGTGGACCTTTTAACACAGCCTAACTTGTTTGGCTGTCTGACAGCGAGTGGGTGGCTAATTCAGTTACAATCCATAAATTATGTCACACCTGGAACTGTGTATGAAATGAATATGTTTTACAATACGGGACCTTTTAAAATGACAACATGATTGCTGCATTTTACAGGTATAGGATGTATTTTCAACTTGCTTCATGTTAAAAGTTGCTGGCCGATTCTTTTAAAAAATGTGACAGCTATTTATTCAAGCATTAGTCTACTATGCAATGCTTATGTGAGACGGAGATGTTTTAGTCTAATGTATAATATGTATAAACAAGTATATATATATATATATATATATATATATTGCTGTGTAAGATGTACTTGAGCCTTGAGAAAGGCGTCCACCAAATAAAATGTTTTAATATTATACTGTACATCATACAGATCACGTTAGCAACACAGTTATCACAGCTAAACCTTTACATACCGGATTCGTCGTTTTCCTACGCTGGGTATTTTTTTATGCAACCGCAATGCAACATTCTACGCAACGTCTTTCTGATTACAGTTTGTATCCACGGTGATGCTAGCAGCTGCCATGGCCGGTGTTCTGACTATCTAATGCTTCCTCGACACACAGCGCATGCAGCTGCTACTGCGTCACCCATAGATTTGTGCTACGTAGTCTGGATTAGTAGCTAGTACTGCTGATGCATGTGCTTAACAAATGTATAAGGCTTCTTATCGTTTGACTTGTAGAACTTGATTCTGTTAACATTTGCCAGGATCCTAGGGTTAGTCATATACAAATATGTATTTACATAATGTTAACCAATTCCCACTATTAACAACAACTAAAAGATTATTTGGGAATATTTGCAGTTTTCCCATGCCAAAGCGCTATGTGTGCAATGTATGCAACAATAAGAAGCTGTTTTTAAATCGGATTATACTGTGTTCAAGTGGGGTTTTAAATGTTTTCATTATACACTTATTCAGTCATTAACAGACATGTTTTTCCAAACGTACTCCTAACAATCAGCAGATAACTAGGGCTGGCCCCAAATATTTTATTATTCGGGTATTCGCTCATTGGGTATGTATTCTATTTAAATATTGGGATTTGACTATTTACATTATGCATGCATGTTTTCCCATGAATCCCTACTGTCTCCATATAAACCCACATGTTCAAATGTAATTGCCTGCCTTACACTGTGTCATCAACACAATTGGCTCCGTTTGTAAGAAGAGAGCAAGGCTATTCATTCAACACACACTCTTATTGGCTAATACAGGAGGTATATGTTATTGGACAGCTTTGACTGGCGCAATTGACGTGTCAATCAAAGTGGCAATTTTGAGCGCATGGCTATGTTTACATGTGTGCTCACTGAAGCTAAGAATCTAAGATTACTTCTGTTATACTTCTTAAATATATTTGAGGGTTTTAAATGTTGTTGTTTATTGTTTTTTTTAATTTTTTTTTTTAAAAAGAGTATTCGAATACTTGTTGGGAAATACCATCAAGTATTCTAAACCTGTGAATTGGTATTCGGGACAGCCCTACAGGTAACAGATGTTGCTGGAGGAGGCCTCTAATCCACAACCCCTCCATCGTCCCTCGGGTTCTGCAGGTGCTGGAGCCGGACTTCAGGCTGGGCTACTGCCGGCTGTGGCAGGCGCTGATCCGCGGAGACATGGCAGCCGTGGAGCGGAACAGCCGGCGCATGGGGGCGGGAGACCTGTTCCCGCTGTTCGCTTGCGTGCTCACCGCCCGCTCCTGGACCTCCGTCACCACCGGCATCTGCTCTACACCCGTCACGCAGTCTGAGGTATGCACGCTGTTTACGGCAGGGTGAGGCTGTTTACGGCAGGGTGAAGCTGTTTACGGCAGGGTGAAGCTGTTTACGGCAGGGTGAAGCTGTTTACAGCAGTGGTGAGGCTGTTTACGGCAGGGTGAAGCTGTTTACGGCAGGGTGAGGCTGTTTACGGCAGTGGTGAGGCTGTTTACGGCAGGGTGAAGCTGTTTACAGCAGTGGTGAGGCTGTTTACGGCAGGGTGAAGCTGTTTATGGCAGGGTGAAGCTGTTTACGGCAGTGGTGAGGCTTTTTACAGTAGTGGTGAGGCTTTTTACGGCAGTGCGTGTGTGCATGTGTGGGTGTGCGTGTGGGTGTGCATGCGTGTGTGGGTGTGCGTGTGGGTGTGCGTGTGGGTGTGCATGTGTGTGTGGGTGTGCGTGCATTGTACGTGGTCTTGAGGTTTAAGCTCTTAACTTGGATAGAAGGATTCTGATTGACATGCTGATTTCATGTGCGTCTCCTTTGAATCTTCTTACAACAGAGTGCCTCTGCCTGTCAATCTCAAGCTTCTCTTCACCCTGTTTCCCTCTCACACCCATTCTCCTCCATAGTCCTGAGCAATTGTTCTTGGGTTTAATTGACGTTATATCTCTGTTCTGGACTAAAAATGGAAATGTATCTTAAATGAAACCAAGAAACAAGTTGACGTGCGTCAGAATACATTTGAGAATGCAATCTGCCTGTAAAGACAGCAATCAGTGTTGTTAGACATATGTGTCTGAGATCCCCTATGGTTTTACGGTAGGTAGGTCAACAGTTAAGTGTTACTTTAGTAGACTTTTAAATCATGTATAAATATTTAAATGCCATTTGCAACCTCCCTTCCCCAAAAGAACATGGAGGGTGCAAATATTTTAAGCCAAAGTAAAGGTTTTGTGATGTGTAGTAGCTATTCGTTAGGCTATGTCAACTAGGAAGAAACAAGTCTAAAACCTGGATTATTCATTTCATTTGTTGTGATTAGAATTTATCAGTGGAAGGAATGCATAAAAAGATTCCATCAAGGGATTCTAAAAAAGGCATTTCGCCTGTGTCCAAGTAGCAACTGAACTTTCTAATCAGCGTCGTGCTTATAGCTATACGGGCGTGGTTTAGGTGTGCCGACGGCAAAAACGACCAGATGGTTCATCCAATCAACTATTATTTTAAAGTACAGCCATTCACAAACCGTTTGAATGTACGGCTCCCCAGACGTGTGACAACTAGCTCTGGCATGTCAGGTTAGTATAAAGTGGCTTGTATAACAAATTCAGGGATTATCAATTTAATAAAACTGAGAAACGTCGAGCCCTTCCACAAGGAAAATGAGCCTCGTGTGGCAGACTGGTCGAAGATGATCCTGAAGATGCTCTAGATAACTGCAATAACCAAAAAATGCTGATGAACCTTTTCGTGTTTGTTGTTGTTTAGTGAATTGTATATTGTGGTGTTATATCAACATGTTTGTTGAAGTAAGAATGTAATTCTAAAAGTAACAGTTATACCTCTTATTACAGGTATATTGCATTACAGTATGTAAAGTTGATAGACCAACTGACTCCGTTAGTGGCAGTTAACCGAATAGCCGATTAATCATAGAAATCGGTAATAGTTTTGGTGCTGCTTTCGTGCCTCATTCGCCTGTAGAGACCATTGTTTTTGGGGGACCCCCGGGGGGTCGTGAGACACAGAGGAGGGTGTCACAAGATGGTTTTAAGAAATTAAAAAAACTATTTTAAATGATTAAAAAGTCATAGTTTAACCATAATTGTTAGTAGTAGTACAATGTATACATTACTTTGATGTATTCTGCTACTAGCCTGTATTAAAATACTATCCAATAATAATACGGCTGTTATTCTTCTACCACCTCTGGGGATAGTGGGGGTCGTGAGTCTCTGTTATTTTGGGGGGTTGCAAACTGAAAAGTTTGAGAACCCCTGGTGTAGAGCGTGGTTAACCATGGGGCATTCTGAGACAAGACGTCTGTTCTTCAGAAAACTGCACTCTCACAGGCACATACATAGGTGTTAGATTGACTGAGCTTTTGTACGCTTCCAGATTGTTAAGAAGCAAACTGAATATTAATACACGATAAGCCCATTTCACTTACGCCCACCTTTTTTTTTTGTCAACTGCTCTGAAATCCTCTCCTCTTCTCCCATCTCCTTTGTCCTCACCTCCGTTCCACTCATCTCCGCCCGGTTCCACAGGGTGTCTGGCTAACGCAAGCAGGTCCTAGCTTGCGCGGGCAGGTCCGAGCCTCGCCAATTAAAAGCTGATGAGTTCCATTAGAGGCGTCGTAAGCGCGTGGTAGCTCGCACTGTTAAGTGCTTTTAGAGTGGCTTGTGCTAGCCTCTATTTCAAATGCACATGTACACATACAGTATCACGTGGACACACACACACGCACACACCTCTGAATATTTATCTTTTAATGAATGTTTGTGCTCTAAAAACAAGCTAATTAGCTAATGGCTTGACAACCCCCTGTACAAAATGTCTGAATGAATATTGCTTTATAGGGGTGTTGTTGTTGTTTTTGTTTTTTTTGGTGTAATATCGCACACATGTCAAAAGAAAAACAAAGGAATTAGTGGTAATAAGTGATGTTTTGGTTTGTGTTTTCTCTTCACTGTAGGCTAAGCAGTGTCAGCAAACAGCCCTCAGATACAGTTATGAAACAGGCTAATGTAATGAACTGTGTTGGCAGATAGCCTGCCCCCCACCCCCCACTGTACCAGTCTGTTAGCCCCCCCCCACCCTGAACACACAGCCCCCCTACAGCTCTCAGGACCCCCCCCCTCCCTATTGTCGCCCTATTGGCCAGCGTACAATGTGTCCTTATTGAAGCTTTCACATGCAAATGAGGCCTCCGCTGCATGCGTCGTCGTGGCGACAGCTGCAAGACCTGCCGCATTGACGCCCATAATTGCCGCTAATTGTTATTCCCCAAGCAGCAGTTAGCACCACTACACCCCTGTGTGTGTGTGTGTGTGTGTGTGTGTGTGGGTGTGTGTGTGTGTGCGTGCGCGTGTGTGCATTTGCGTGTGCGTACGTGTGCGTACGTGTGCGTGTGTTTGTGTGTGTGTGTGCGCTTGCATATGTGTGCATGCACGCTGCCCAATTGTTTTCTTGCTTCCCAAGTTTCTTTCTGTCTTTCTGCAGTTTTATATTCCTCAGAATATAAAACCTTCACCCTCAGCTGACTCAACGCACACACACACACACACACACACCAGAAGGTGTACCTCCCTATCACATACAGTAAATAGGTCAGTATTAGTTACTGTACATTATAGAGGGTTTAGATGCTGTTATAGTTACCAGTGTGCCTTTAAGCTGCTGGTGACATTGTGATGTCACACTGTAACACTGAAGTATTATTACCAGTGAGTGACGTCAGCTCGGGCCTGTCTTGGTATTGGACAATCATGGCTCATCTTGTTGTGGCCGATCAAAATGCATAGTAAATATTGTAAAAAAGACAGCATTCCTCTTCACAAGGATGGTTTTAAAGAACAGGAGGTCATGTTCCAAGAATGTGTAGACTGGTGTTGTCATCATGCTCCTCTTAAACATTTCTGTCTTTAGATTGTCACGTGAAAAATAATACTAGTCTAATAATTCTAGTCTGCTCTTTAATGCAGATGGTAAACTGCACATTCAAAACATTGGAAGAAGAGTATTAGAATAAATAATAATAATAATAATATATATATATATATATATAAATATATGCCCTTGACAGCAAATGTAAATAAAAATGTAATAAAGTACATTTATTTATAAGAATAGGCTTATTCCCCCTTTAATGCACTATTTCTCTATAGGTTTTGTGTATGGAAACAGCAATGCATATTTTACATATTTTTATCAATAACAAATGTTTTTATTTGTTATTTTTTGCAGAGCTCCTTGTTACAATAAAGCTTTAAAGGTGGGGTCTGCACACACAAGGCTTAACTATGCTAGCGCGCTCACGCACACATACACAAGTATTCTTACACCTAACACACACATCCATTACACATGAAATACTGTCCCCTTTAGTGAGACAGGCATACGTACACACCTACACACATCTACACAGACCTGCACACACCTGCGCGCACACACACACAGAGACACAGTGCTAATAGTGTAATTTAGCCTGCTAGGCGTAGTGGGCCCAGGCCTTTGATGTTCCCCATTGAAACACTGAGACCCTCAACCAACGGCTCGCTGCATCAAAGGCGAAACTGGGTCGCCATGGAAACCGCTGCTTTCACGCTCTTCTGGGTTTGTTTCTGCGGTTGATTTTTTGCGTCTACCTGTCCTCTACCTGAGAGTGGTCTCATCTCAGTCTTTCCCGCCTAGTTTCCACATACACAACTACATCGTTTGTGAACGCTGTTGACGTGAAGTCTGACCAGATCCTACTCATGTGTCATGAACATAGATGATCTAAACCAGGTCTTCTCACCCATGACACAACGATTCAGAAGATAACCATTCCAGTCCAAACAAAGGAGAACCCATGAGTCACTTTAATGTAATTAAAGGTACAGTTCACTTGTTCATCTATACTGAATTGACATGTATTATTCTGCACTGTTGTGCAATAGCAATTGAGGACCCATAAGACCCTAGACATTAAATATAGGATGCCCCCAAACGTTTCTGCATGCAATGAAAACCAAAAAACATTCAGTAATTACTTATCAGTTGGGTTAATTTCCCCAAGCCCCAATGCTACGTACTTTAGCTTTGCACAATTTGTGTTTCTACATAAAATATATGCAGCATACTAGATGTCCTATGCATCTTACGTCGTTGTCAGCTGGAGGAGCATAAACGCAACCCCAAAATTATACACTTTTGTTTTTGACCCCATCCATCATGAGCTGAACTCAAAGAACTAATACTTTCTCTGTGCACATTTTCGAGTGGCCTTTTATTGTGGCCAGCCTAAGGCACACCTGTGCAACACTCATGCTGTCTGATCTGCATGTTGATGTGCCACACCTGTGAGGTGGATGGATTATCTCTGCAAAGGAGAAGTGCTCACTAACACAGATTTACACAGATTTGTGAACAATATTTGAGAGTATATAGAGAAAGTATTAGCTCTTTGAGTTCAGCTCTTGATTAATGTGGGCAAAGACAAAAGTGTAAAATTTTGTTCAACATGTTAGCTAGGTTAGCTTCAACAAATAGGTGTTAGCTATGGTTAGCATCAACAATAGGTGTTAGCTAGGTTAGCTTTAACAAATAGGTGTTAGCCATGGTTAGCATCAGCAATAGGTGTAAACTAGGTTAGCTTCAACAATAGGTGTTAACTATGGCTAGCATCAACAATAGGTGTTAGCTAGGTTAGCATCAACAATATGTGTTAGCTAAGTTAGCCTCAACAATAGGTGTTAGATATGGTTAGCATCAACAATAGCTGTTAGCTAGGTTAGCTTCAACAAATTGGTGTTAGCTAGAGTTTGTATCAACAAATAAGGTTAGTTAGAATTAGCATAAACAAATAGGGTTAGCTAGGGTTAAGGTGACCAGATGTCCCGCTTTGTGCGGGACAGTCCAGCATTTTCATCCTTTTTTCCGCGTCCCACATATTGAGACGATGTCTCCCATTTTCAATTTGGATCTAGTTTTGTCTAGCATTGTCTCCCACAAACATACTATTTGTCCCAAATGTGGTTTCTTGACATCTGGTCACCTAGCTAGGTTTAGCTACTTAGCCTACAAAATGAATGGTGCTCTAAATAAAAATGATTAATACTACTATTACACTTTTACTAATTTGAATATTATGTTATTTATATGTTAAACTGCCCCCTCTCACACACAAACGTACGTGCGTGCGCATACACACATACACCTGTACTCATAATCACACACCTTGCAGACACGTGCACAGATGGTTTCTTTTTTGCTCGTTTGTGCATGGTCGCACACACACACACACACAATGGGTGCAGGCCAAAGCTGTAGATCTTAGTTATGAATAGACGTCTAAGTGCGAGCATAACAAATACTGCTGTCTATTCAATGCACTTGTGCTATTGTGTTCCTGATGTGTTCATAATTCTACCAATGGGACGTTAATATGCATATAAATTAACCAATGAGGAGATGCCGGTCCTTCTAATAAATGGGCCAGCTTAGAGCTGTGATGGTGTGTGCGTGTCGAGGTTTATTGGGAAATGGTTTTTCCATTACTCATGGTGCTGCCCATTGGAGGAGTAGCGGTGCTCTCTTCCTCCGTCACTTCACAGCCTTCCAAAGTGTCTGCTGCTGTGGCACTGATAGGCCAGTGAGAAATATGGTGTTGTCTGCTGGTGTTGGCTTGTTGAAGCCTGGAGAAGGAAGGCTAAATGAATGCTTGCTCCAGTGGGTATAAGCAGTTGACTAATTGATGGTAGACATAACTTCTCTCTACTCTGTAACTGCAAATGCAAGTTCCCTCTTTTCAAACTTACCGTCATGTTCTGTCGTTTGTTCATGGGTGGTGATGGTATGGCATGGTAATTGTCTGGATCAAGAGAGGCATGTATATGAACTGAGCTGGTCAAGGTTTATTCATGACATTGGGTAGGGAGCATTTAGATACAGATGTTGCAAGGAAGATGTCTTGGGACTAAGGCTGGCCCCAAATACTCTTATTATTCCGGTATATATATTCGATTTTAAATAATGGGATTCGAGTATTCGATTTTTCACATTATGCATGTTTTCCCATTAATCGTTACTGTCTCCATATAAACCCACATGTTGTTGTTCTGTGTGTCCTGCAGGAGGCAGAGCTCCGCACCAATGCGTCCCTGTACCTGCCCCAGATCAGCTCCTTGCTGAACCGAGTGCCCCGGCAGCTCCTGCTGCTGCTGAAGACCAATGACCTGCTGAGGGGCATCGAGACCTCCCTGCACACCCGCGCCCATTCCTCCTGCTTCCTGAGCATGGCTCGCTGCGTGACCCGCTCCCTGGCTGGGTGAGAAACACGCACGCACGCATGTATATACAGTATCTCACAAAAGTGAGTACACCCCTCTCATGTTTGCAAATATGTGAGCATATCTTTTCATGTGACAACAATGAAGAAATAACACTTTTCTGCAATGTAAAGTAGTGATTGTACAGCTTGTAGAACAGTGTAAATTTGCTGCCCCCTCAAAATAACAACACACAGCCATTAATGTCTAAGCCGCTGGCAACAAAAGTGACTGACTGACGCATTTTATGAGAGTTCGAGCACACAGTCAAAATAAAAGTTGGAGTTACAGCAGTGATGTTACTACAACGGATGTAATATAAAGTACGTATTAGCTTAGCACAACTGCTTTACAAACCACTGCTATGCCTGGGCACTGTCGAATACGAATGTTGTGATATCTACAAACAGGTAACGATGACAAAATAAGCAGTTAAGTTTAAATAAGCATGATTACGGTTCTAATTGCATCAAATGCAACAGCAAAACTGCACTTTATCAAGTTATTAGTTAGTGCATCTTCGTATTTAGCAGTAGTTGCTAGATAAAATGTTGATTTACTGAGTTGTAACCGTTTGAACCTAGATATTGTTGTAAAACAAAAGAAACGAATGCATGTCGATATAGTTTATATAGCCTACATTAAACATCAATAGTTTGACGGAAACGTATCTTAAAGGCAAGCAGTGAATTTAACAGTAGGCCTACCGTACTGTCCTGGTTAATATAATAATAATTCATTGCATTTATACAGTGCTTTTCTAGTTTTCCAGTTACTCAAAGTGCTTACATTATATTTTGTCTCACATTCACCCATTCACACACCGATGGTGCTGGCTTGCATGCCTTGCATGGATGCTTACAGGTAGAACACCAGGGTTTGAACCCACAACCTTCCAGCTGGGAGCCCAACACCTAGACCACTAGACAATTATGTCCCCTATGACTGTGACTACTATGACTAGTAACAAATCTTTTTATGACTAGGCTTGCCTATGTGGAACAAAAGTATGGGACACAACTGCATCAGTACTCGCCTACTTGACAAGAGAGGTATTTTGACTGATTGACACCATTGACGACCAACTACGTACGTGACGGACAAGTTGGACGTTGAACTTTCAATGAGGAAAACAGCAGGAGTCTGGCTGTTTACAGTTTTTGTAAATCTGTAAAATGTGTAGGCTACGGTTACTGAATAAAATACATGTTTAATTGGTCAATTAAATATTTGCACCAGAAATTACTGAGACATACTTGTGAGTGACAAGTGTGTCTACAGCGCTTTTCTAACCTATCGGACACTCAAAGCGTTCTGCAGGATTGCCTTACATTCACCCATTCACGCACACATTCATACAGCGATGGTGATTGCTGCCGTGCAAGGCACGACTAACCACCGGGAGTGGTTAGGTGTTTTGCTCAAGGACACCTCCACACTTGTTAAGGAGTTAGCCAGGATCGAACCAGAGACTTTTGGATCACCTGTCGGCCCTCTCTACCCACTGTCGCCTGCACATAGACCGTATTATTTCCCAAAAGTCCTCGAGTCTTGTGTCGAGCTTGTGGGGACGGGGATGGTAGGATTCATATTTTGTACGGAGGGAGGTAAATGTGTGGGGGGGTGACTAGTGGCCAGACCATAGTGTGTGGGGGTGTGATCTGGGCTGTCTCTTTGCTTCTCTGCTGACAGTAGAAATACCCTATTTATTGTGTATTTGCACACACACACACTATGTTAAGTGTACATGCTGAAGCTCAACATTAGGGCCAGATAACCATGAATACAGCATCAATAGTGATGTCTGCCCTGACACGCACATGCAGTCTTACACCTGCGCGCACACACACACACACTCCTGGCAATGTGTGTGTATGTGTGTGTGTGTGTGTACGTGCGTGCATGACAGTAGTTAAGCTTGTCGGTGTAAGCAGAGCTAATAAAATATTAACCTAACCGTGGTGTCACTCCAGTAATGCAATACCCAAGCACCAGGTAAACCCAGAGACCCCCCCCTTCCTTCTCGAGGTGTTTGCAAGCTGTCAGCATCCTACAGAAGCCCTCGGGGCAACATGTTGTATCTCTTCTCTCGCTGCCTTTCGGGAGAAAACAGTCGACCAATTCCACCTGTCTGTGGATGATATCAGCACGTTTCTCACCACCGTTCATTAATGGCGCCTGTCAATACTGATGCTTGTTGGATAATATGTACGTTTTACTGTAAACCTTGTGACAGAGATTAAGAGATGTAGAATAACAGATACAGGGACACACAGAGATACAGGCACACATAGAGATACAGAGGCACACATGGATATACAGAGGGACACATAGAGATACAGAGGGACACATAGAGATACAGAGGCACACATGGATATACAGAGGGACACATAGAGATACAGAGGCACACATGGATATACAGAGGGACACATAGAGATACAGGGACACATAGAGATACAGGCACACATAGAGATACAGAGGCACACATGGATATACAGAGGGACACATAGAGATACAGAGGCACACATGGATATACAGA
>JAODLL010002451.1:0-12379 GCA_026546735.1 Forbesichthys agassizii | reverse complement strand
GAGCACTAGGCTCCAGACAACACAGCCCTCAGGTTCATAGGGGCACCCAAACCTCTCCACCACGATAAGGTGATGGTCTTATATTCTTATAGTCTAAAATAAAAACTGCCTGTGACTTGGTCAATATATTTCTACAGGACATGTCTAGAATCAAACATTACATCAGATTATTACATTGTGGTGTCTCTAAATCTCTGCTAATGGTAAAATCTTAAATTCGAACATAATGCTAATGTTTTTTTGCATGTAAAGCAAAATCCTAACTTCAAAGCGGCTGTTTTATTATAACCCTAAAAACGGTTTCATGTCTGCAAAAATACTTGCAGTGCCCTCTACCAAAAGGTGAAATACAATACAGTCAATTTGATTAAAGAGATAGAAAAGAGGTTACAAAGTGCAGAAATATTCCTAGTATATTGCAGAGAGATATATGTAATATACAACAACCAAATAAATAATAAAAAAATAATAATAAGTGTAACATTATTCATAACAGCATAACATTATGACAAAAAACACTACATTGAAAGGGCTCAGGGCTGAATGGGCTTGTTCGTAATTTCCCCCCATATTCCCTTCCCTTTCAACTCCAGGCTATTGTGCAACATTCTTAAGTGGTGCAACTCACTCATCTAGCTAGCTGCAATGGCCCGTCTTTCAGCAGGTGCGATTGGCTCAGTAAAACTGTATATTTATGAACATTCAGAAGACAGAAGCACCTGAAGAAACTGCCAAATATCCATGTATAATCCAAGTTGTGTTACAATGGTTAGTTCAGAATATCTTTCAGCTAGTAAAAATGTACTACAGAAGCTGCAATAGGCAGTCAGACTCAAACGCAAAGAGGCCGTTTATCGTGACACTTTTTACTTTTATAGTCCAGGAGGGGCATGACGTCCCTACGCTCGAGTTAACTCCACCCAGAAAATCCCAGGACAGAGGAAAGTGAAATAAATAGGGAATATTTTGCGATTCAAATGGAAGTTGATTTTCATAGTTTGGAGGTGTTTATATTAAGCCTCTACATCCTTTAATTACATGTTAAGAATAAAATGACTTTCCTTTGACTATCCCTTTAAGCCATTAGTTCACAAATTGTAGTAATGAAACCAACATCATGCAAAATGAACTAACATGGACACAATAGCTTTGCAGTGCCATGCTGAATGTCATGTCTGATACAGCTACACATGGATGCAGTACACGTGCACACACACACAAGCTGACAGTTTAATTGGTGCAGGACTGACAATTAACCACAATGTACATCTGTGAGAAGGAGAGGTGAGGAGACACTTGGCTAATGACACACTCTGTCCTACAGAGTATGAACACACACACTTCACCCAGATTCACACGCACGAGCATGTTGGACAGATACACAACATCCAGATATGTGCTCACACTTAATTTACTGTGCAAAAAGACCCCCTCCACTAACTGACTTGTTAACATTTTTCATAGCTACAACATGCAGCATTCATAGGCGCCTGTTGATGGGTGCTCTAAACATTTGATATCAAAACAATGTCAATTTGTCTGATGTGCAAGTCCTGTCCTGAGTCCAAGGTCCAAGGAAATGTCCAATAGCACTAGTCACTACCAGGACCACTCAACAACCATAGAGCCTGACTGAATTGGAGACTTGGCTTCTTCAGCAATAGCCACCGCCATCCATACATATTCTGGGACCTTGTCAGCATCTTCCCGTGACACCACTCCTCCATGGAGTAGGAGATGACCAATACACATTTTTCACTGATAAAATGAAAATGTAAATATATATGACAAAGATACGCACAATACTTTTTTATTTATCAATAAAACTTAATCTTAAATACATTTTTGGCATTTATAGGGATTATTGCAACTCTGATACATTAGCACTGTCCAAATGGACCCAACCATTGCAAATCTTGCACTGCACCTAGTAAAAGAGGTTAAGATATTATATCAGAAAGAATGTAGATCTAGTACCGTACAAATATGAATTACATAGCTGCAGTTTTATATGTGGATAGACTACCCACAAGTCCATCCAGGGAGCCGTACATTTGAATTGTTTTAATGGCAGGTACTTTTAAAATACTTATTAATACTTATTGGATGAGCCATCTGGTCGTTCTCGCTGTCAGCACACTAAAACCACGCCCGTATAGCTATCAACACGATGCTGTTTGGAAAGTTCAATTGCTACTCGGACACATTCAAAATGTTTCCCTTACCAGATTCTCACGGCGAAACGAGGAAACTACCCATAGCCGTAACCTACCATATCCGTAACCTACCATGCTTTTGACTGCAATGTGCATTAAATATTTTGGTGGTAGCTCTTACTCCTACCGCAGTCATCTCGACTTTTCAGGCACAGCATACCACTCAGCAAACTGTAATTTTAGGATAGATGATCAATATTATGTTGTCAGACAGTCCAGGTAATGATAATCGTTAGATCTTAAGCCATAAAAAAAACCTAGACACTTAAAGATTCAATACCAAAACTCCACAGCTGCTGGTTGAGTTCCAGAGTCTCTGTGCCAATCAGACATTGTTTTGATATCAAATGTTTAGAGCACCCATGAACAGGCGCCTACAAACGCTGCATGTTGTAGCTAAGATTCACTTAACATAAATGTTATTTTCATAAATATAACATATCATTTTTAGAAATTAAACTATCAGTTCCGCATAATCTTTCTTTCATAGTAGCCTTCGTTTCACATGGATTCAATAAATTGCAGGGTCTTCTCTGGCATGTTGATAATCTAAAATAGGATCTAACTCAAAATGAACCTTTTAAAATATTAATGTTGCATCTAACACCATTTCTAGTTGGTTCTAAAGTAACTAAACTACTAACGAAACTAAAATTATAAAACAGTGAGCACCCAATGCATTCCAAAGTTGACAGGGCACAGCCAAATGTCATCCACCGGGAACATTTAGGACGGCCCAGGATAATCTGGCCTCTACTCTCCTCTGATACACACCCTCCACCCTCCATCTCCACACCACTTCCTGCCTGCCTCAAAACTAAAATGATATAAATGATGTATGAAAAACACTTTTATGATACAACTTTAAGGATAATACATAGTTTACTGAAAACTCTGAACTGGCCAGCAAATAACAGAAGCAACAACTGCACACGGCTGGTGCATTGGTTTCTACTAGATATAAACATAATAACTGTCAATTATTTAAATGGCTGAAAGTGGTTTACGTTTATACATTGCACTATAGGTCGTCGCTCTACATTATATTGTTGGCTCGGCAACACAATATTTTATACCATGTGATAGAAACACGGCACAGGGACCCCCTATCAGCCAAGGGGTCCTTGGCCTGAAAAACGTTGAAGACCTCTGATCTATAAATAAATTAAATTAAATCCAATTTAATATGGATCACATAACCAAAAGGTGTCAGTGTCAGCTGTCAAACATTTAGGGCATTACGTTTTGGATGCTACAGAAATAACAAGACATGCTTTTTTGGATAACTTATTTGGGGGTAGTCAGAATTAAATTCTCTTATGTTAATTGAGCTAGCAAGCAACCATTCGTAGACCTTATATAACTATTGTTGCTAACTTTATTACATTACATCTAATAATTGAAGATAAACTTAATTGTATACAAACGAACACCAATAACATCATCTATTGAATATGCACACTAGCATCTGGTTACAGTATGAAGTAGGTACGGTAGCTAGCTGTCTTTTCTACGTTAGCTACCATACTGCATGCATACGTTCTTATAGTTCTATATGGCATCTACCGGCAGAATCTTATGTGACATAAACATGACTACCGTGCTGGTAGATAAAATAACTAACCACTACTGAGTAAACTTATGAGAGGTCCGCTAATGCATTCAAATATTTAAAATGTTTTAGTATGTATATCAATTTACCAGCGAGGGCTCCTCGGAAACTGACACTGCCTAGCGTACACCTCTGCTAACATGACTGGCCACCAATGACAGTCACCGCACATACCACTATGCACTAATGTACTTCTCAGGTAAGAAAGCCTACATATCTAACCAATCAGCGAGTTTGTAACAACAAGCAAAGCTACGATTGGTCAATAGGATTGTCACTGCTTTTCATTACTTTCCATGTCGAGCAAGCGCAAATTCATTTCGAGAGCAGAGGTTTAGATCTGAGCAGTTGTAAGTGCAGCTTCATTTCAGTTCTTGTGACATTGCAATCATTGTGCCCATGGTTTTGCCTTAACCTCTCAACTCACAAAGTCTGCTAGACAGATTTATGCACACTAAACATACGACGTCCGCGTGCAAAAAACAACTTTATGTGTGTTCAAATGAACATTGTGTCAAACGAACGCGACTTTGTCTGTGTGCACGCTCGACTCAAGATTATGCGCGCTCGACTTGGTTCGTGTGTGCGCAACACAACATTCTGCGAGCACGATTTTTGAGTCTATATTGACGCCATAGGCTTCTGTCTATAAATCATACTTACACGTACTAAATGTATCAAATTTCTACAATGTGTATTTACTGCACAATGTGATACATTTTGTTCAATGTATAATTGCTCATTCTTGTTGCTATGGACACCTATTGCATCCTAACCATCCTGGAAGGGTTTTTAAGGGAAGAGGAGGAGCAGTTTAAGGGAAGTTGTTGGTTTTCATGTGAAATATGGGCTGTACAGCCCTTTGAGACTGCAATGTGATTAAGGGCAGTATAAATAATCTTGACTTGATGTGTGTGTGTGTGTGTGTGTGGGGAGACTGACCTCTGAAATCCTACCGCATTCCAGTTTCTCCATATTTACATGCATATCTCTTTACATTGTCTCTCTCAATCTCTCACTCGTCTCTCCCTCGCAGTTGCCAGGGTGCCAGTTGGTGCTGTAAGTCAAGCGGCGGGTCAACGGACACTTGAAGAATCTATGAGGAGGTGACATCATGTGTCCCAGAGAGGAGCGGCGTGTTCTGGGAGCTCGGGGGAGTGATGGAGTTATTCAAAAGTTGATGACAGGCAGATGTGAGAATGAGAAGAGGACACATAATAGTGGGAATAGGATGATTGGGAAAAAGGGAAAAATATTAAAATAGTTACAGTACCTTGTCATTGTGACTACTACCCTGTCAATATCATCAAATCATCTAACAAAATAGCTAATGGCTTAAATAATACAAATAATAAGCGCTTAACTCATAAGAGCGGAGCAGGAAGAAAAAAGGGCATTCGTCAAAGAACGTTGAGATAGGGTTCTAGGAGGTGCATAGGTTGCTAGTGGAGGCACCAAGGTGGATTGTGAAGAGGTGTGTCTTGAGCCTCTTGAGGAGATGGATTGTTTCTGCAGTCCTGGCTTGCTGGAAGCTCATTCCACCACTGTGGTGCAGTAGTGGACTGAAAACATTTGAGACTTTGTTGAGCGAGTCTTTAGACCTCGTAACGACAGTTGTGCCAGCCAGCCAGGTGGCAGAACGAAGTGCTCTTACGGCAACAGTGTCATGAATCGGATGGGTGCTGAACTTGGGAGCCAGTGAAGTTACATGGGTTACATGTGAGGACTTAGGTTGATTGAATACCAGGCGGGCTGCAGCGTTTTGCAGAGTCAGAGAGCACGCTAGTCCGGTTATTAGAGAGATGCAGTAGTCCAGGTGTGAAATAACTAGAGCTTGGACCAGGCCTTATTCCTCTGATGTTAGAGTGAGAACCTGCAGTTCATGTATAAGGGACTGACTGTGATTTTTATTTGATTTCATTTGAATAGACAGCATAGATACAAGGGACTGATTGTGATGATGCTTTAGCCGGAGGTGGGTTGTTATCTTAGATTCTGACATAGAATTCCATCAAGAGGGGGTGGTTTATTTCATGTCAGAAGTCAAAAATTCAAAGTTCCGACACTGCCTATATGCTTGAAGGCAGCATTATAGTCCAGTGACACAACAACAACTAGTTTGATGTTAACTTTCAAAACACCAGCGCAAGCTGATAATCAGATTATTGGTAGCCTCATTAGACCATCCTAATCTTTCTAGCTCAGATAAAATGTTGCAGCAAGAATCAGTCTGTAACCCCTTAATTCAAAAGCATTTGTCATAAACGTCCTTGCTTGTGAATGGGCTATCTACCTTAATCTCATCCTGTCAGTATTTTTAAAATCAGCTTTGATGGAAACCAGAATTTTATGATGTATGCTGTCATCGAAAAGCTTCAGCTAGCTGCTTTTTGGTTTCTTTCTAAATGGTGACAAAACGCTTTTGCATTGATTTAGACTGATACTGCAAAATCAAAGTGAATCTGTGAGGCTAGATGATTGGACCACATTCAACCAATCTGAACAAGAACCATGTGGATTTAATTTAATAAATTAACCAAATACTTACAAATAGGTTGGGGCAAATAAGTAAACAGTAGGCCTATTAGCCTGATGTAACCAGACCCAAAATTCACTTTGTGAATTGGTTCTGGACAAGCCTTTTCATCCTAATGGACATTGACCTCAGGTTAATTCTGAAACTTTTTGACTTTTTTAACCAATCAGCACTGCTGTATCTATTTGTATAGCTTCATCTCTACCAGCATTTTGAAACAAACACTTATCTTTGACATCACTGCACTTCACCATTCCGATTGGTCGCTAATTGGTCCACAATCCAGAGTGACTGAGCGAACACTAAACCGAACAGGGCTTCCAGATTAACCTCAGCAAAACCTCATCTGAGAGCAATTGTATTATAGTCAGGCAGAGCCAGGGTAGGCCTATGAATCATTGCATACTCAAATTCAACTCTCTTGAATGACTTATTTATATTTGTATATTATTATATTTTCTGATTGTTTTATTTGCACAGCCTCCAGCCCTGCCCCCAGGTGATCCTCCTGAGCCCCTGCTCAGTGGTTGAGACCCTGAATAATAATGAGTTAATGCACTGGTGTTCAATTGTGGTGCACAAATCACTGTTTCTGCTGCTCAGTCAAATGTCATTAATTAAAATCTTTCCAAGATGGCCTCAGTGATTTGTGGCATTGAAAGGAACATGTATGCTACAACATTGATGACAACAGTGATTCAGCACCACTCAGCCCCACATCATTGTCCAAATCGTTCTATCAAAGAGGGTTCAGTCATTCTGCTATACACTTAGTGATTTATGCTATGAATAGAAAACACTTGTGCTACAAGGTTTCTTAGGTTGTGCTCTTCTACAGAAGCTTGTGGGAGAACTGTGCAAAAGCAGATATTACTGTGTTCATTTTCAGCAGGCGACACCAGTGAAGAAGAAGATGAGAGAGACAGACAGAGGGAGATCAATCTATCTATAACAGTAAACGGTTTAGCCTACTGTGTATTTATAGGCCAGAGCATGCAGGGTGGAAATGCTAGAGTAAAGTCATGTTCTGTATCGGGTTCCCTGTGTTGTTAGTCTTGTCAGCAGCTGGGTTTCCATGGACACTTTTTTGTGTTACCTGTTGTACCGAACCTGGTTGTACCTGGTTGTACCATTCTTATAATCTATCCATTGTACAGTGGCTGTGCAGAATAGTTCACCGGCATCACACATTACGTAAATCGGGGCATGCGCATGAGAACGCAACCAGAAAGTAATCAGGTTTAACTGTTTACAAGGTAGAATTCTTCTTTCAATCAGGTCATATATCGGGTTAGACCACCCCTCTGCTTCGGAATTAAATTTCAATAGGGTTGGCCGTTTTTTTTCCGATCGTGGTGTTTATATGGAGCATTTTCTTTCAGGTTGTACTTTTTGCCCGATTCTAATCGGAATAATAGGGTCCATGTAAATGCAGCTAATGTTTTCCTTGTGTTTCAGCGTTGGCTATGGTCACATTCTGCCCAGTGTTTCATAGATTGTCTCTCTGGTTTCACCTGCCTCAGTTATTATACAAATTTTCTCTGCATGTCATGCACGTTGGTTCTCAGCATTACAACTAGTGTGTGCCGAGTACAGATGTAGGTAGAATATTCCTAAACAAAATTAAAAATTCCAAAAGACAATCAAATTCAGATAATAATTGACAATAATGGTGCAGTAATAATTAATGTATGGCTTAACCAACGGCTAAAGCACAATTTAATACACAAGTCATAAGGAACTAAATAAAGTAAAGGTATAGTGAAAAGGTAAGCAATTGTAAGCTAATAAAAATGTGGTCAAATTCATCAAGTAAAAGTATCAGATCATCTTTTCAGCACACAGAGAACGGTAAGCTAGTATATAAAAAGAAGATACTAGATTCATTTGACAACATTTTTATTATCTTACAATTGTTAAATTAGTTATGAGACTGGACTGTAAAATACATTTGTATTCACTGATCCTTTGTTACTCATTTAAGCAGGTGAACACATTGCCCAGATAAATGAAAAACAGGCAGGGATCAAAATTATTGAAAAATTTCATTTTATATTACATCAAGAGCAAATTATTGTTAGTCCCTGGTTATTAATTACTTTAGTTAATTAGTAGATTGTTTTGTAACAACTTTTACACTACTTTTAAGGGAATTATATATGTATTTCTCTATAAACAGATATCTGCATATGAATATGCAGATATGCATATCTGCATAACAATGTTCTAGTTCTAGTTCTAATGAGAGATAGCAAACAATATTATTACACCTGCCGCTTGTTCAATTTTCAACATAGTCAGGGCAATGCCAGTCAAAACTGTCCCAAATTTACCATTATTCAATACTTTATTCTCACTTAAAGTGTAATTGTCCATGGAGGGTTAAACTTTATAAACGATGTTTAGGGCTGGTTTAGTCTTGCAGAGCCAGCCTTAACTTTGAATTGAAGAACTATTAAATTAATTAATATTACTAATAATACATTTTATTATTATTATTATTATTATTATTATTATACAATTCATTTTAGAATGGCTTTCAGACATTCAGGGACATCTTACAAAGTCAGACATTCAGGGACATCTTACAAAGTCAGACTATCAGGAATATATATTAGAAAAATACAAATGATAATGTTGGCGTTTTAAAAAATACTGTCTTTAACCATTTTGGTTGAATTACGCTTCAAAGTAAGTAGCCTACAATACTACTAAAGAATAAAACTCAATTTCTTTGCCAAATATTCAATGACGTTATGTTGACAAGTTCTTGGAGTAGAACAGACACAGGCAGATAGATGGGTTAACAGACACTAAGAGAAGGGTAGGAAATGCAAGGGTGGGGGTGTTAAGCTGCATCTGTGTGTGAGCGTGTGTGTGTGTGTTGTGGTCCTTCTGCTGTTAGATGCCTCGCTGATCCTCCTGCAAAACAAAACTCACTGCTCAGTACATGGGCTATGTTTTTTAATAAATGTCATTGAGATGACTGAAGTTGTCCTCTATCTAAATATGGGGGTTACAGTAAGGGCTAAGTAGGGAGGTTGTCCATCAGATGATTGCAAAAACCAAGCAGGGAGAGGATTGGCCCCTTCTAATCCCAGCAGATGTCGTGTTGCCCAATCCAGATCATTTTCAGTAAAGGTGTGAGGTGATGTGATGGTACATATGGAAGGGGGTTGACACATAACCCTGGCAGAACAGTTGTCTTTTCAAGCCACCTATCTGTTCTTCTTGGGTCTGTGAGCAGCAGAAACAGCCACAATGGTAAGAAACCGAAGAGTGGAAATGAGAAATGGGAATATGACAATGGATTTAATTACTGGTTTGAGGAGTATAATGTAAGGATAAGAAGAAACCATGCTCACAATGGATATTATTGGTCATTTATTCGGATTTAAACGGCACGACAAGATCAATTTGCACTCATCCACCACAATTAGTGAGTTTGGTTTGGATTTAATTAATTTCCTTAAAAGAGGGATTTCCCTCACTGCTGTTGAACCGATGTTCTCTTTAGACAGAAAAGTCCCAATATCTAGTAATTAAACAAAATCACACGAGAGGGATTGCCTTTAGACTGAATATCAGCACGGCTTTGATCAGTTGTAGGTACAAGGCCATAGGCATTACCTTGTTCAATCAAATTACTTGGTTGGAACTAACTGTTGTATAGAGCATATTATTATTTGCAATGATGGGGAAGATCTAACACTGACTGGCTGCTGCATATGTGAATTATCTTTACTTTATTGTATTTTACCTGTGGTTGATTGTGGATGGATGGATGAATCATCATCATCATCTTTATTGTCCACAAATTTGGACAATTGCTTTTGGCTTCACGGGTACATTTAAAAACTAAATCAACAGTAGCAATGTGTTTCCAATGATAACCTATGCACTTAACAAAGTTATTGGATTTAGTATGAAATACTTTTTGTAATGTTCTTTGTTATTTGGATTTGAATGGATGGATTGATGAATACCAGAGATGCAATCCATACCATAATGGAAACTGAGAAGACATTCTGTACTGCCCTATGTGAGATTAGCCAGAGCATTCACCTATAAATCCTTCTTTAATCCTTTCTTAAATCTCAATATAAATATAGTCTAACAAACTATAAGATACCATAATTAATAGGGAACTAATTCCTATGATAAATCGTACAGCTAAGATTCCCATCCATCCATCCATCCATCATCACCCGCTTATCCGGAGTTGGGTTGCGGGGGCAGCAGCTCAAGCAGAGGACTTTTCCAAGCCACATTAACCAGCTCTCACTAGGGAATCCCGATGCTTTCCCAGGCCAGTGTAGAGATATAATCTCTTCACATAGACCTGGGTCTTCCCCGTAGCCTCCTCCCAGCTGGACGTGCCTGGAACACCTCCCTCAACTTGCTCCTTTCAATGCAAAGCGGCTCTATTCTAGTTCCTCACAAGCTTCTCACCCTATCGCTAGTGGAGACACCAGCCACCCTCCTGAGAAAACCCATTTCAGCCCCTTGTACCTAAGATCTCGTGCTTTTGGTCATGACCATAGGTGAGGTTAGGAATGAAAATTGCCCTGTAGATCGAGAGCTTTGCCTTCCGGCTTTGCTCACTTTTCGTCACAACGGTGTAGTAAAGTGATTGCAATACCGCTCCCGCTGCTCCGATTCTTTGGCCAATCTCCCGCTCCAATGTCCCTTCACTCACGAACAACACCCCGAGGTACTTAAATTCTTTCACATGGGGTAAGGACTCATTCCCTACCCGGAGTAGGCACTTGGTTTCCTGCTGAGAACCATGGCCTCAGATTAATGGTGCTAATCCTCATCCCAGCTGCTTCACACTCGGCTGCAAACCGATCCAGTGAGTGCTGGAGGTCATGGACCAATGATGCCATCGGGACAACATAATCTGCAAAAGGTGCTGGAGAGGAGGGTTCGGCCAAAAATCGAACCGCGGATTGAAGAAGATCATTCCTGGTCGTTTCTGGTCCAATATCCAACTGTTTAGCAGAGTGAGAGAAGATAGCAACTATAATTGCCTAGTGGTGATAGTAGGCTGATGATATACCAGTCTAACCAAAGAGGTGTACAGCATTTGGTCAACTTGTTAGAATTATAGAATATTCTGATGAACACAGATGATGAAACTGCCCATTTCCCTTTTAGCCTACCGATGCCCAAAGTGATGCCCGATCCTTCTTAAGTGAGGAGATGATAACAGGTCAGTGAGTCTGTCCTCAAACTCAGGAATATTCATCAGCAATAATGTTTGTTTTATTCAGTTTAGACACCAGTTCTTTCACTATTAATACGGTTAGCATTTTAATCTAGAATTCCTTTCACCAGAGTTCAAGGCAGCCTTCGACATGTTTGACACCGACGGTGGCGGTGATATCAGCACCAAGGAGTTGGGCACCGTGATGAGGATGTTGGGTCAGAACCCGACAAGGGAGGAGCTGGATGCCATCATCGAGGATGTCGATGAGGACGGTGAGATACATTTCTAATTCTCACTTAACCTCTGTAGGCCTATGCATTCCACTATCATACCACTCTTTTCTGGATACACTGTGTGGTTTGTAATGTCCTATCTAATTTACTTTTGTAGGACCTTACCTGTAATTCCCTATAGTAGTATGTAGTAATTAATTGTCAATATACATAGGAAGCAATGCCTTTCATCTTCCCTTAACTTTCTCTACATCATCCCATATTCCTGCTCCCTCACTCACCCATATTCTACATTATTTATTCATTTTTCCATCCCATGTTGCTTGTTCACATCCCCAGGAAGCGGTACTATTGACTTTGAGGAGTTCTTGGTCATGATGGTGCAACAGCTAAAGGAGGACCAGCCAGGAAAAACTGAAGAGGAGCTTTCAGAGGTCTTCCGCATTTTTGACTCGTGAGTATAAATTGAAAAAGAAGAATGAAGAAGAAAAACAATAATACATACACTTCTGATTGAAGGTCTATATTGCATATGTGCAAATAAACCCAAAAGCCATTTGTGTTTATATA
>JAODLL010002450.1:0-12380 GCA_026546735.1 Forbesichthys agassizii | reverse complement strand
CTAGTTACTACAGTCAAGTCAAGAGTGTTTAGCTATCTGGTGATGTGTGCCTTGCAACGCACTCAGGTGCCAGAATACATTCAATAACCTCTTGCAGTTTTCGTGACCCACTCACTCCTACTCAGTGACCCACCTGTGGGTCCAGACCCACAGTTTGAAAACCGTTGCTGTGAGCTACAGTAGCTAAGCAGCAGCAAAGTACAAACGATTGCTTTGTTATCATGTTAAAGTTGACAACCCACAGGTAAACTCTCTCCCATGTTTTGAATGTGATTTGCAGGCTAGAGGTCAGTCCACCACGGACCACCTTACATAGGCCCTATAAGTTTGATGGAAAAAACAGAGTCTGTATCCAGAGATTTTATACATACTAGTCCAATTTATACATTTATAATAACGATACGTCTGAGAAAATAATGTTAAATGATAAAATAACTGTCAATTTTTACCGAAAGTGTCCGTGAAAGCGTCGCTCCGCCAAGGGCTCATTTTCACCTTGCAATCGCCTATGTACCGGAGCCCAGCTCCGACTGACTCCGGCCCAATTTAAACCCCGTCTGCACCTGCACTTACCACACAGATCCATCACAACATTTTGCTCCCGGCCTTATCTTTACATAGTTGGATAAGCGTTGCTGGGCAACACAGCTGGACCTCTGCTTTGTGTGTTCCAGCTGTGTTTCTCATGGCGATGGCCTACTGGCTGAGTGAAACTGAGTTGCTTATGGCGGGGTCATGGAGCAGGGCAATGACAGTTTAACCAAAGATTTCATAATTATAGAAAGATGGAGCATTGTAATGTATTTCAATGGAAGCAAAAATGGAACGCTTCTGGTCTCTTTAAGTGGGCGTGTCTCCAGCATTTTGTGGAGGCTGATGTAGGCAGTGCCCAGACAGTGGGAACATATTATGGTGAAATCCTTGGACCTCCCCATTGACTTGCATGGAACGCTGAGTGGTTCTGGTCTGCATAAAGGATGAAAATGGCCGCCCTCCTTCCAAAAATTGGACATGGAAGTGCAGCCCGTTGAAACCTCTCTGTTAAATTATATTCTCTCTGGTTGAACTTCCCGTCACCTTACCCTCCAAAATGTCTCCCCTGGCCTCCACAGGCTGTACGCTCCAATCCACGGCCCCTCATTGACTCCATTCTGTGATTTAGGTTAATGGGCTCCATCTGGGTCCATACGGCCCATTCAGTCAAAATTGCCAATGGTGTTTAGCTTCACGAGTGTTATTATCTTTCTGTGCTAATATCTTTTTACATCCAGGGTCATTTTTCCTTTGATAATAGTTATAATAAGCCATTTAAACAACATCAGCACAAAGGCCTCTCCCTTCTGATGTCTTGGCAGACAAACCCTGTTATGCCTTCACCTATCAAGCACTGGTCTGTTGTACCTTCACCTATCAAGCACTGGTCTGTTGTACCTTCACCTATTAAGCACTGGTCTGTTGTACCTTCACATATTAAGCACTGGTCTGTTGTACCTTCACCTATCAAGCACTGGTCTGATCTGCAATCAAAGTGAACTGTCATTCAATACCTTGGCCGGTACACAAACACACACACACACACACACACACACACACACACACACACACACACACACACACACACACATAACACACACCCACGCACAGACATTACTCTGGCAAGCTCATTTGATAGTAATGTTTGGTTAGGCACCGGCAGGTCCTGGGGGCCCCAATCATTATGACTGGGTTCACTGAGAATGAGGGCCGGCCCGGGAGTGAGATTCAATCGATGTAATGGGAGGGAATTGTCCTCCGAGGCCCAATTAGGCAACACTGCCTGTGACTAGGATACGGGACGACAAGGCAGACGCTGGCTGTTAGGGAATACATCATGCTAACGTGCTAAAATATGACAACGCACTGTACATCGAGCATTGTCTGGGGCCTTGTCTTGGTTATGCGCTGGGTCCTTAACTTATCAAGCATCAATATGATGAAACATCCACTGTTTTGCGAGCGTACTTGGAGATGAGGTTTGGCATTATTGACCTAAACCCCTTCACCTACAGTAGTAGACAAACACTCAGCGCTAAGCAACAGGCTGATTGGGGGCAGGGAGGGATGCTTTCCTCAGGCACGCTCTGGTCTTTATAACAGCCTGGGGATAAAGAGATGGGGGGGAAAAAGGAGTCGCGGGCCGTTTGGAAAACGAGCAGAACACGATTAGCCATCTGCCAGAGGAGCAGATGTTGTGAGAAATTACAACTTTCAAATGTTGACTTTCTTTAACCCAGTTGGACATGCTGGCAAGGCTGTGCCTTGCACGTTGCACGCCAAGAGACTTGAGAAAGTCGTCTTTCGTATGAAAGATGACTGTTTTCCCGGGGAGTGCCAAATTCCCAACACGCTAAAGCAAACAAATAGAGCTCGAATGGAAGTCACTGACAGCATCACTCACTATGTCGAAAAGATGCAACCTAACAATGAATATATAAATAATTTATGTTCTTCTCCACATGGACAGATTAACAGATTGCAAACAGAGCAAAAATCACGGAACATTTAAGCTAACGTTAAAAAACAAAAACAACTACAGTCGTAGTTCAAGATGGCCTCCATCTGGTCAGGGTCTAAAGCTTCACTCAAGATTTGGATCTACAAACTTTTTCATGTTAGTAAATGCCCACTTTGCTGCTTCTGTATGTCTAATGGAGACAATAAAGGCATAGAGGCCTTTCAATTCACTATTCTCACAGATATATTTCCAATCAGGTGATTGACTGGCAAGGCACTGTATGTAGCAAATAGCCCTGTGCATCTTTTAAACATTGCATAGATATTGTTTTATTTTTAACATGATTATGGTCCATTTCCTACAACATTGTATGTTTAACATACATTGGGCTATGGTAGTTTAGTTCCCCATACCTGTTTAGCAAATAACTTGCATTTCAACATCCAGTATTATTATTATAAATATAAAATATAAAATATATAAACATATCAAAATATGGCAACATGGCTACTTGTCAAGATAAAATGGCTACTGGTCACTAAGACAAGATGGCTACTGGTCACTAAGACAAGAGATGGCCAACAACACAGACTGTCGGAGCACTCCTACCTGAAAGATCCCTGTTGACCCCGAGGGCCATGCCATCTCTCAGCCAGAGCACCATGCCATGGTAGCCGGGGATTGAGCAAGGCAGTGTGACTGGCTGGCCGGCCACCACCACCAAGTCCGTGGGTTGCTGGGTGAACACAGCGCTGCTTCCTGGAACAGAAGAACAATGCACCAATACATAAATATACACTAATGACTCTCAAGCTTTAAAACCCATTTAGAGCTTCACTTGAACCTACTGAAAATCACAAGGTTATGTCTTCATATGGCTTTATTGCTCAGCATTCTTAACTACGCATGGTTTAGCTAGAAACTTACGATGCATGAGGTCAAACATTAGCCCTCCAAATGCAATATAAATCCTAGTCCACTTGCCGTAAAGTCTGAGTGCTGCTGACTAACTGCGTCAAGATCCGCCTACATGACAGGAGAGGTATTTTGATTGACATGCACAATAGCCAACCACATACAGCAAATAATAATGACCATATTTTACTTATACAGTACTCATACATTTTTTGGGAAACTAAGCAACACAAGTCTGACTGCTTGCATGTCCTGCAAATCTGTTTAAAAAAGTACCATATGGTCAAAGCTTGAAATAAATGGAAACACAGAAATCAGTAAATGAAACACTGCGTGTAGAGTCTTGTGAGTAACAATGCTATCATCAGCCAATGAAAATCTACTACCCTACTTCCTGATAGTGCTGACGTGCTTACAGGGCCCTATGCACTATGTATCAGCACACGTTGTCTCAGGAGACATAGTGCTGATGGAGTCTACATAATCCCCAACCTTCAGCATTCTAGGCCAGCGCATGGTGAAGGTGAAGCAATGTGGCCTGCAACACTTTGTTGGTGAAACAGTTCAAAACGAGGACACTCTCAAGCTGATTGCCTCCATCTGTAACAGATTGAGCCAATTAACTACTGCCATCATCTGGGTGTCGGATCGCTTAACAATTTATTTATTATTGATAAATATGCTTCATTCACACAAAGTAACTCCTCCCAAAAGGAGCATATCTTTATATTAGACACAGATCTAGATGCTCATTTGACCTGATTCACTCTGTTGGACTTTTAACTAAAGCCTTTTGTCACTGCTCATCACAAAACATCACCAATTTGTCTTTATTTTCAGTTAAACGCTGAACTAAAGACAAACATTACAAAGCAGAAATATTCATTCATTAAAGGAGAAGGAAAAAAATATGAAAGTACTTAAATAGTTGGTTGATATTTTGTATTAAGTCTTTAAGTCTAAGGCTTTAAAAGATAAACGTCACAGCTTCAACAGCTATTTATTATTATTATTATTAGTCCAAGTTCAGGTGGTTTGGGTCCAGTCCTGATTTTAATGTTTATTTCACAAATATTCAATTTACGACTTCCCCAAGCATGGTAAAACATCTCCCGTGTGCCAGTAGGATATGGGCAGAGCTACCTAGGTTACACATCTCCCAGTTCATAGCAGGGCTAGGAACGTGCGGTGAGAAGCATGGGGTTGCTCATATTGATTGAAACATTGATTGAAAATGTTATGTTATGAAGTGGTGCTACTGTAGCTTTGGCTAGTCTCTGACGGTGGAAGCTAAAGAGAACACAGCTCTTTGGCCAACAAAACAAACCGGTATTCTTTGCAGCCTCTGGTGACAAACAGGGCTCAGCCGAGCCTTTGAATTCCTCCCACCTTGTTCTGCTGACATTCACCGCAACTATCCTCTCTAAAAGATACTATATACACCCTTCAAATGCTGCGCTCCTTCGAACCCAAGCGTCCCCAAACAGATGCAAGAGGTTAAAAGTCAACAACCTCACAGCAGCAGAGAAAAGAAAATCCACACACTGTTTTTTTTAGTATGCTATACTAAGCTTTCCTGTAGGTGGTCTTTTCAATGTACTTCATTTTCCTTACAAAGGATCATTATTATATTATATTAGACATTTTGTTAATCTCAAAAAGCTTCTCAAACTACCCAATTGAAGGACCTGAGCCTCAACTATTTAAGTCCACCATTTGACTCCATTATGTTTTGAGAGTCCATGAATGGTAGTGCACTCATGAAATACAGCAGAATAAAGTGGCTGCTATTTTCTATTTATTCTAAACAATGTAATGGAAATCCTGAGTGGACATAGGAATATACTTTCAGGAAAGTTGTTATGTTCACAAAGAAAAGGTTTTCTGAAGGTTCATCTTTTTTTTTTCTTTATATAATTAAATTATTAAAAGTAAATTTAGACTATGAAAGAGTGTGTCTATATGGACAAGAGTTTGGTTATTTTAAATGTAAAAAGCAAAGCTTCATCACATGCCTATTCAACTTTATGCAACTACTGTAGTCTGGCAGAGCCAGCTATTAAGGGCTTTTCACGCGGGAAGCGGCATTCCGCTCTCCGTCCCGCACCCTCCAAATTTACTGCCCAGAGTCGCGTAAACATTGCATCTCATTTTGAGGTAACCATGAGAACAGAACAGTAAACACACCATGTAAATGAGCCAAAATATATATTTATTAAGAGTCTTTATAGAAACCTAATCTATTTTAAATGAATGCGGTGAATATATGATATAGCATGTCATTGTTTTAATACCAACTGTAGTCTGCTGCCCAATAAACCGCCCACCTTGGCCGCCTAGTCCGCCCGCTTCCCATGTGAAAAGCCCTTTACTCTGTGTAAAGCCTGAGACGCAGTACTTGCTTACAGCGTCAAGCTAGCAGCTAGCTTACACACTTATTTAACTATTAAAATGTTAGAAATAAAACATGTTTATGTAGGCTACACACTTGTTATTTCACATTGTACGCTTAATGTTTTATTCCTTGTGCGCTCCTGCACATCTCTGCATTGTGCACTCGCCATAGGCAACACTATATTGATAATTCGATGTGCCGTTGACTTTTTGAACCAGGTTTTTGCTGGTCAACCACGCAATCACTTTCCGCTGCCGCAAGATCGCAATGCGCCACCTCATTTTTAGACCAACACACCCACGGGCGCTCAAATGGGCATTTGCTATTTAAACAACATGGGCCCTGGACGGGAAAATTACAAATGCGGCAGTCTGAAATTAGCAAAGACACTTGCATTCCTGCATTGTGCTGGGTGTAAGATATAGGGTCCATATTGTTTGAGTATACCATGCCGGGTGTAAGATACTGTAGGGTCTATCGGGTCCAGAGTATAACGTGCTGGGAATACATTTACTGTTGAAGATATTCAACAGTAAATGTATTCCTTGTCTAAATCTGTGTACTGCTGTAAGTGGGATTTGAGGTAATAAAAAAAAAGGTTAATAGAGCAAGATTTTGTAGATCAACAATTTAGGAGGGAGCTTTTAGTTAGTTCTTTGTGAATACCAGCCCAGAGCAGATATTCTCAGAGAGCATTAGACTTGCCGATAGCTGTCAGATGCCTTTCCGGCATTCCTAACAAATTAGGTTCAAAATAACTACATTTATAGCTCTAAAATCCTACGTACAGCTTCTTTACCGTGGTGTGTTAACATATATGTTGCAGTGTGTCTTAAAACAGACCTGGAAGGCCATCACTGTGTAAACTCTCCGTTCAATACGGTTCAGGACAGAGGTGGTTAGGGCCAACTCATGTCAATCAAAAGCCATTAGCAGCCAACTGGACCACCTGCAACTAATCCACATTCACCCAATCAGGCACTGCGTGCGCGCGCGTGTGTGTGTGTGTGTGTGTGTGTGTGTGGGGGGGGTGGGGGGGGTCTTCAGAGCACGTGGGCACGTACAGTAATTGGTGTTGGCACCAGACAAACTACCCACCAGGACACACTGATTGGCCGGTAGGTTACTGGCCAGGCCCCAGGTCCCTGAGTGACAGGACACCGGGGTGATCGAAAAACGCTAACATGCAGTTAGCTCCGTATGCCGCCCAGCCTGTGCATTACTCAGTATGAGCTGAAACAGCTACTGCACCTCCTCTCTCAACTGCACCCTAGCGTAACATTCATACAGACCATCAGCGTCAAACGTAGGGCTGTGGTTAAGGGAGAGGTTTGAGGCTCTCCAGAGAAATTAAAGGCCTACAAAAACAACGGCAGCCTCAAACCGCTGTATTCCCTGCCTACAGTCTGTCATGAATACTGCAGTTGATTAATACACCAGGTCCTTTGGTTGCTGAAAATATGTCTCATCTGGCCTACATGCCTGAACTAAAAAAATAATAATAAAATAAAAATAAAATAATGAAAGAAAGAAATACAAAATAATTTCACTATCAGAGGTGTTGTTTTTATTGTTGTTTACTAGCATTGCTTGCTACAGTACATCCCAACGGACACTGTGTGCTTTCTTCTTATGTTAACTAATCCTGGGCTGTGCGGTGACGGGCGTTAGTGACTGGGAACAGCAAACGGACGTCCTGCGTGCAGCCAACTGCGCTAAGAACAGCTGTCAGCAGGAGGCAATCTATACATTTACACGTCTTTGTGTCTGCGCGTCAAATGAAGTTTGCACAGATCTACAAGGGCGCCATGTGACAAGTGTCAAACACACCACTGTGTCTCCGCATCAGTGTTTCCGCGCTGCGGGACGTACGCTAATGGCAGTCTGAATGGAACACATGAATCTCATCATTTCTTCTAGCCTTCTCAGTGGGAGAGACAGTCTGAGGCAAAACAAACAAACATATCCCCCCTCGTCAATATCCTCACCTCACATCTTCTTATTTGCCCAACGGGCTCTTCCATTACGCTTCAGTATCAAGCTGCCAAATTGCATCCCCGGCTCTTGGCACCAAAGGCAAATTGTGCCTGTGAAGAGACATTTTCCTTGTAGTTGATGAATAAGATGGTTGACAGCTTAGATGAGATGATCAAATAAAGAATTGTGACTTGAAGCTGGGACAAACCACAGCAAAGCCACCGCACTATATCCATCAACATGTCTCCTGCTTGACTAATGGGGTTACAGTCGTTCTGAACAATTATATTTGCATGTATTAGCAGCAACCATACCTTGTGCCAGTATCGTAAATACTGCTATTTGTTTTGAAAATCCCAAACCAAATCCTAATTCAGTTTCAACACCTTATCTCCACGTCTTATCACCACTGCACCGCACGTGGTGTTTGCAAGCCATTGATAGGGGAAATCGATTCTCCCACTGGATTGTGGATTTACTGAAATGCAATTAAGCTTATGAGGGACCCTCATTTCCCTCACCTGCCAATAGCAGTGAGAGAAGAGAGACGTTGGGCAGCTGTATGCCACAGTGGTCTGTTAAAGGTCTACTGGGGAGATGGAAATGTGTTCCTTAAACAGCTTCAGCGATTTAGCAAGAGAGAGCAGAGAGCACTGTAGTCTAATTATGGCTAGCAGACGCTGCTCGCTGTAGCTGGGCTCGACAGCGAGAAGTTCCTGCCTAAAGAGATGACATTCATGCTTGCTGTCCTCACTGCAGGGAGTGCAGTCAAGCGCACATCTCCATCCAACTGTCACTCATAGAAATACTGCCCCAACTCGCATTTGATCTATCCTGATATTCAATGATCTCATTGGCACCCTAGATAAGAATATGTGCGCCCCCCCCTCCCTCCCCCCCATAACCTCTTGCAACCCTTTTATTGAATCTCCAATCTCCTGTATTTTTTATGAACCCTAAAAGTTGAATACATTTTACATCACAGAAACCCTCCATAAAAAGTGAACTCAACAAACTGGACGGTCTGCTAAACGTTACACGAGGGAGAGCTGTTAATAGCTGTAGCGCAAAGGATTAGTTTGTATTGTCATTGACTGTAAACCTTACTTTTCATTGTTTTTGTCAACTGAGACAAGTTTAAGTGTTACTAAATAAGAAGGAAGTAAATAAAACAAATTGGACTGGATTAATCCAGAGTACATAATAGCAATATTACAGTGGATTGTGACAGGTGTTTTCCGAAGAGTTCCAACCTACAGTATAACCTAATCCTGAACACTGAATAAAACGCTGTTGCAGCAGCAGAAAGCCAAGCCAAGTCCTTAATCTATTGTACGAATGATAAACAATAAAAATACGCACAGAAACAACAAAAAACTGTTGCGTCCCGTGGGTCTTCCTCTGTGAAAAATGAAATAGTTTGCAGACGCACGTGGCAGGCCTGATAGATAACGGTATGGATTTAGAAAGAAAAAAATAAAAGACAGTGGAAAATGGTCCTTCCTTTCAGGTCTCTTGAGTTGCTTAGCTCCCCGCATCGGGAAATAAATGTGTCTTCGTGCCTTTGACAAGTGCAGAGGCAAAAAAAAAAAAAAAAAGAACGGCTCTATAAATCTTTGATTCATGGATTTATCCTTTCCCTGTATGTACAAAAGGCTCGCGTTCACAGCCTACGGCGGTTCAAGTGACGGCTGGGGGTGAAGGGGGTGGGGCAATGGGTGGGGGATGGGGGGGGGTTACGCCTCAGAACACATTCATTTGAAAACAGCGGCGATTTAAAAAAAGCTACAACAACAAAAAATAAAACAAGAAAGAAAATGAAACCACACAGAAATAAAATGAATTTGACTTTGTAACTTTCTTCAGATAAACAGAAAAACTTCAGAATTTTAAATCCGCCCTATTTTGCCTTTAAATGCTGAAGCAAACACACTTTGTTGCCGTGGTGCTGGGTTGAATTTTCTGTGCTTATAGCTTATACACACACACACAGACAGAGAAAGACATGTATTGAATGCTTACAGCTCTGTTCATACAGTGGCTTTCAACAGCAGATAACTGTTTTGAATTGGGTATATTTGTGTGCCGACCTATGCAAGTTGGTCTCAGCTGCTTAAAATGTTATATGTTACCCTGTCTGCCACTAGATGTCGCAGAGCAGCATCATCTCAGACCAAATGCTATGTAGGCCACACACACACACACACAGAAGGAGTGTCATGTCACTCTGCTCAGGACACCATTAATCCACTATATCTTTACATATATTAATGTTACACCCATTATGTGGTATTTGTACAGATCACTGAGACAGATGAGGGTTGGGTAGGTTACTTTTTAAATGTAGTCCAATACAGTTGCTAGTTACAAGACTAAAATTAGAATCAGTAATGTATTTTTTGGATTACCATAATGTACACTGCAAAAACTAACATCTAATTTAGATTTAAAATCTAGTTGGACTTGTTTCTAATATAAAAGGCTAATCTAGTGATTTAAATTAAGTAAATCTGCACTTAATTTAAGAAATCTTTTCAAGTGAATTTCACTTACTGCACTGGCAGCCAAATGTGCTTGTTGTAATCATAAGAAAGCTCATAACTATTATATTTGCACGTCTATTTGATAGGGCATTTTTTTGCAGTGAAGGTATTCTGACTGTTTTTCTGAGCATTGAAATGAAGTTACTGTCTACTGCGCTGGTGCTATGACTGTATTAGTTTACATAAGCTACTAAAAGTGCTTGTTAGGTAATATTATCTAGCACATAGTGTTAGTGTTAGCTAGCATTATCTTATAGCCTGATTTGAGAAAATATTTTAAACTTCATGTTTGAGCTCAACATTTGTATGTAAATAAATTACTTCATAAAAAAAAAAAGTACCACATTTCCAATATTCTATACCTTAAATTTCTTTGGCTGGACAAAAACACTTTAAAGTAATTGTTAAGGTCTTTTGCCTTTGTATGGCAGCATAATACAATTATAAAATTACATTTATTTCTCCACATACAGTTTCCAGTGCCATCAGATGTCATGTTTGGACTGATATGAGTCTGCACTAGAAATAGCTTTGAAGGGTGAGCATGTGTCGATGAAGGAGCTATATGCTGGGGAAAAGAGAAGCTATCCTATTACACCGCTGAACACAAATATGTTCCGGACATGGTGGATCTGACAATACAGCGTGTGGTCTGGTTGGGCTACCGGTCTGTGTCGGGTACGAAATACGTGATACGGCTCACAGACAGCAGATGGTGTTTTGCCTCGTGTAACTGGAAGCTCACAGGCTTTTGTTGGAAGGACGCTCTCAGGCTAGGGGTGACCTTAGCGATACAGTACGTTCCTAGCCAAGCCACAATGTCCAACAACACATTACAGAACCATATTCTGTATGTTGACTAGATAAATTAAAGTGACAACATCTTGGATTTACATATATTCCTAACTTGACTATAAACTACTGTCTGACTCTGACTAAATGAATACAATATTAATTCAGCGTTCTCACTTATTTATGCCCTTCAACATACACTAAACAAACACATACAAAATAAACCACTTCAGATCAATGGAAATACACATTTTGAAAAGCGTTTACACTCTTATCAGGACAATGCTGATTCAACCGCCCTGCATGTACTCGATGTCTCCCTGCTCCAACACCTGATTCTAATGAATGGGTCGTTAGAAGCCTGATATCAACCCAATCATCAGGTGTGTGAGACATCTAATACCTGCAAGGCAGCGGCCCTCCAGGACCGGAGTTCAAAAGCCCTGCTGTATAGTGTGACTTCGGCGATTAAAGACAGTGAAAAATCTGTTTATTACAGTGACTGTCAAGTTTCATGAAAATTATGTTTCATGCAATTTGCAACGTGCAGTTTATTGCAAGAAAGTTTCACCTTAGAATTGCTCTGTGTAACTGTGAAGTTGTATGGAAATTAAGTTTGATGCAATTGTTAACTCGCAACTACTTGCATGAAGGTTTCACAGTGTATAGCCAGCCTACTGTGCAAAATAAAGGTTTACTTCTCTCAAATGTTCACAAATGTGTTCCACTCCGTGTTAAAAGCACTTGACCTTTGCCAAGAAAATTCATGTACCTGGCAGGTGGCATATCAAGATGCTGATTAAACAGCATGATTATTGCGCAGGTGTGCCTTGGACAGGTCACCATAAAAGGCCACTATAAAATGAGCAGTTTAATCCCACAGCAAAATGCCACAGATATAACCGTTTCTTGAAGGAGCGTGCAATTGACATTATGACTGCAGGAATGTCCTGCAGAATATAATTTATCAAACAAATGACACGTTGTAGAGAGCAAATGGGAGCAAAACCAAATGTGTTTTGTTCATAATGTTGTTACTGTCAAATTGCAGCAGTGGGTATGCTACACAGAAGTGGTTCTTCAACTGGCCCACAATGATTGGCTTCAAAGCAAACACTTACAGCTTATGCCGGGTATCCACTACACGACTTTTTTGTTTTTCACGATTGTTACCATGTCAGATTAGACGAACATTGTGCGATACATTCTTGACGTGTCGCGGCAGGGAGACTGGCAACACTACACGTATGACACCGACCGATCA
>JAODLL010002449.1:0-12380 GCA_026546735.1 Forbesichthys agassizii | reverse complement strand
GGTTTACCCAGGAAACTAATCGAATTACGCGTTACAACACAGACGCCGAGAGATAGGAACCTCTGAGATCCATGCATCATTTCACAACCATAATATCCAACATTATCACACAGCAGCGGAATTCCCGAACAATGCATGCGTGCGAAACAACGGCAGAGTTTTGGTTTATTTTCAATTTCATTTTCAATTTAACGAACCACAGAGCCTCGTGAGGAAATAGGGAAAAGTCACGAAATCATATATATACTCGAGTCTCTTACCGTTTTATCGTGCGTATCGAGATGCTCGCGTTGTTGCGAGGAAGTTGCAACATGCGACGCGGTACGATCTACTACATAAACTCCACAAAAGCTTTGAACATCCACAAATATACTCCTCACTCAAAGGAAGCAACAAGTCGCGGCGACTATGGGGATGTTTCTAAGAGGAGAGCGAATGAATAACACACGCACACATACACTCTGGAGCCTTGTCTAACAGAAAGACCGACAGCCACGCAGTGGGTTGGGACTGCGCAGCGATAGGATGGATGGTCGACTTGTCTCAAGCCTTCAACGTTGGTATTAACCCACTCCCTGCCGCACTTTTTGTCCACTTTCCAATTCCGCAAAATAGCGTTTTTTTCTTGCCAAAACGATTTGTTTGTTTCGCTCGCAAACAAATATTTGGAAATTATATTTTATTACATAAAAAAATAGACAATAAAAAAAAAAATAAATACAATTATGGAATAAAATGATCAAGAGGTTTATACAAGTCATCTCACAGACGACACCCATTAGCTTTTAATTATCGTTAACGATTCTACCACATACGTCTTTAATATCACCCCACCCATTCATAAGGCTCTCTTCCAAATTATAGACAAGACAGCGTTTCTGAGGTTTGGTGCTGGCTGTGCTTCTAGGTTTGGTTAAATAACCCCTTAAAATACTCCCTATCTCTTCTTAGCTCAGACTCCGGTTACCACCACAGCAGGCAGAAAACACCCTTAGTGTAGCAGAGGTCTTTCTCCAGACCTCAATGTCTGGAAATGTCCACATTAATCAAAGTCACCTCTGTTAATTTGAAATGGGGGTAATCTTTTCTCAATTATATTCATCACACACACAGTGTGGCATATAGCTTGAGGACAGACTATGGCTGAATAATGAAGGCCCAATCAAATGCATCATTAGTGGGTTGAGTACGAATTCCATACTGTAAAGGCAACTGAAAACTCTAAACACATAAAAAATAAATTCTCAGCTTGAGGCACATCAACAAAATTTTTTTATAGTTAATGCTTCATGCCATTGCCAATTTCTTTTGATTTAATATTAGGAGAATGATTCAGAGATGGCACATTCAATGTCGGTAATTATTTGTAAAACATCTAAAGTATAGGCAAACTAGCTTCAATTACCTAATAGTTTAAGAATTTGTTACACACTAATTGCGACATAATCCAGGGGTTAAATGCAAAGTTTAACATCAGAGGAACGTAAAGATCATTCTAGAAATCAGCTTTGTGCAAAAAGCCCACCCCCCTCCAGCCGAGAGGGGGGGGGGGGGGGGGGGGGGGAGGATCACAGGGAATTCTGGGAAGGCAGAGGGGCCATACCTGGCTTTAATTTGAACTGTCCACCAGGATTAGGACACAGTTCATATAGCAAGCTGTAATCATCTGCAGTAGTCAGAGCTTCAAACTGGCCCCAGGGCAAGTCAAAGTCAAAGATTTTTAGTGCTTTGTAGTTGTCTGTGTACTGAAGTTAACACGCATGCAGCGAGAAACCGGCAACTTGTTCTAAAAGCAAAACTATGGCTGAGACAAGGTTATGTTTGAAGCATCTGCCTGACATTGAGGAATGTTCATTGGGAAAGAAGGGGGGGGGTACAAAAACTAGTAACTAGCCTATTTTACATTGTATGGAATAAAATGCAAAGCATTACCATGCTTTGCTAGTGTCTTACAGTCAAACAACAACACTACTTAGATTATAGACAAAGCGGTTTAGGTTTTGTTCCTGTGTAGTGCTTTACTTTAACCAAAAGCCCTTATATATTATTATTTATAATATGTAGCATAGTGATTACGATCACTACGGTCATTAGCTTAGGTCAGTCAGCTTTGAACAATGCCCCCTCCTTGGAAATATGTGTTTCCTCAGAAGATATTTTTAGTGCCAAGACCAACTTTTTTATATACTGACTGATAATCTAACAGCAACAACATTGGCTGTATCTTAGTAAAGAAATATATTGGGAAACCTAAGTTTGGATTTAACCGGTTAAAACCAAATTCCAACATTTACTTGAGTATATAGGGATTATCAAAGGACACACTGTCCAAGGAGATATGGGTGTCCAAATCAAAGCCTGTTGGCCTCAGGTCTGACCGCTCACCGCTTATTGCAGTGACAGATTCAGCCCACAACTAATGAGAAGGAAGGAAGGAGGGAGAGATATTCAGATGGTTTAAGGAGAGATGCTTCTAAACCATGTCATACTCGTGGGTCAAACATATTTAATAAAGTAAACTCCTATGTAAAAATAAATTAATTCCATTTGGTTATAGCACACGGGTTATAACTCAACTCCAGTGAAAACAATTACCCAACCAACTAACCAATATAAAGAAGAGCGCTCCTATGAAACTAGCATCCCAAGAAGCATTAAACATCAGCTGAAAAGAAAGGAACACCAACAAAGGAACACAAAGTCAAATGTAAACTACACACGACTTCCTGCTATGAATTAAAAAATGACCCAACACGTTTTTTGCGATTTGGAAACGCGCTAACGGTGCTCTAACTGAGGAGCGTTTCAGGTGCTGCACCGTAACACGCTTAAACGCATAGGCAGGAAGCGGTCAGGAAACCCTAGAGCCCCTAGAGGAGAACGACAGAGAGCGAGAGGCGCAAGAAAAAGGGGAAACAAAAACCCAAACAAAAAACACCAACCCTCTGCTCAGTGCTCACAAGCTTCTGTGAGCTCGAGACGGAAACTCTATACGTCCGACACCTTCGCAGCGAGGACGGACATCTCACACCCGATTAGCGCCAAGACCCCTAGACGTCTAAGGATTGGGGGGGGGGGAGTGGGTATGCTGGTTGAGTTACTGTACTTCTTGAGTACATTTCCAATTATCACATTTTCTTTGCTTTTTCCTGATTAAAACAATCACTGTGACAAAGCAATGTAATGCACTTTAGGGTCACGTCTTTTCTTTATGGTGTTGTACTACACAGTGTTTATGCAAAATAACTCCCTGGCGTTTCACAAAAATACTCCTTTGGACACCTCTGACCTCTTGCAAACAACAGCGGGAAGCATGGTGAATGTTACTGATGGCGATTGGAGGGACGGGTTGTGGAGGGGAAGGTCCCAAAACTGTTGCTGTTATGGAGAAAACATGAGAGATGAACTGTGTCTGGTTCTTCTTATCATTTCCAGTACACACACACAGCGAGAGAGAGAGAGAGAGAGAGAGAGAGAGAGAGACCAAACAAGGGACAAAATGAAGGAGAGTACAAAAGAGAGAGAGAGAGAGACCAAGCAGGGGACAAAATAAAGGAGTAAAGAGAGAGAGAAAGAGAACTTGGCAGTGACTTTAAACAGCCCGTATTGGATGAGCCAAGCTGCTAATCAGCGTTTTCGACACTCCGCCTCGAGGTGTTGACAGGCACCGCGATGGTGCCAGTGACCTCACGCGCACCTGTCCCTGCTCTTTGAATGGCAGGTGCGTGAGCCAATGGCAGGGCCACATTTGGGCAACAAGTGCTGGACCCGCGGTACAACTTCAATGCGATATGCAAGTGTGTAAAGGCCGACTTGAACAGTGGCCAGCTGTAGGTCATAATAACACGCTCTGGTTATTAAAAACATTTACACTCGCCAGCTGTTGTGTTAGTCAGTAACGAGGTTCGTGGAGCACGGGTGTAAATTGGGTTTCTATGCTGATGCTCTAGCGTGCGCGCACACACACTTGGCTTAAAAGCAGTCCGTCCTGTAATTAGGGTTGTTTTTCCAAAAGGATTTCACATGGTGTCAGAGGCTTTGCAGAGGCTCAACTGGGCCTTTGTCTATCCTCCACACAACGCCCCCATATCTCTCTCTCTCTCTCTCTCTCTCTCTCTCTCTCTCTCTCATGCCCGAGGCACTTCCTGGTCTGGGAGAAGACAGACAACAACTTCCTATAGGCTTCAAGACACAGGGATGGACCAACAAGACAGACAGTCACTGATCGTATTCAAAATGGACAGCGGTGTTAAATAAAATTAAAAATAAATATATATAGTAGAGTATAGAGTAGGGCTAACGCGTGCACACACTCACGCACACACAAACACAGCTGTCAATGGGAGAGATGTGGTGGACAGATGTTTGAGCACGTGTCTCTGTGCGTGTAATGGAAATGGGCAAGTGCATACCTTGTGTATGTGTGTTTGCGTGCATATCCCAAGCGTCAAGTGTGTTTTCTTTGCTTCACTGTGTGTGTGTGCGTGCGTGTGTGCGTGCACCCAGCTGTTATAGCTCATTCATCAAGGCCATACAGGGCACATCATGACCAACAAGCAACTTGGGGCGAGATGGGGAGAGAGAAAAATATAAGATAAATGCTGTGTGTCAGAATCCAAGAAGGTCGGATAGAGATGAACGGAAAAGAAGCATGCCGTCTGTGTGTCAGATGTCTGCGTTGGCCCCCAGGCAGGGCATCCGGGGGGAGAGGAAAACAAAATTAAAGCAAAACATAATTCTGACATTCTGTGGTTGGAAACACACGAGGTGTGACATCACACTTTGCTGTTATAAAAGTGACACCAGCAGATCCGGGTAGTGAGGTAGTGGGAAAGGCTTTGAAAGAGGGAAAAGGGTTGAAGGAAGAATACAGACGGAGTTTGTTTTAATATTAGCCTGTTAGGTTGCATTTATGTTATTCTAAACGTATGTAAGGTTACAGGACATATAAGAAATTGAAGTATTCCCTCAAATGAGTTCCATTGTGTGCATCACTGTTTTAAAATACAGTAACACATCCAAATAATCACAAGACTAGCTGCCTTGGCAGGTGAACAGTTCTTTACCACTCAAAATCTACTGGGCAGGGAAACTTTACGAGACACACCTCCGTTCACAATAAGCCAGTGCAGTCAATAAGGTTCCCCATCTGAGCAATTTTAGAAAGCAGTTTTCCAGAAACCTTTTAGTGTGCAAATTAACGTGTCAGAATGTCATTTTCTTTTTTTACCTTCACCAAACATATATACTCATTAAATACTCATTACCAGCACACAAATTCAAACCATCATCTTGTCGAGTAGAGTTATTTTCTATATTCACGTCGTTCGGTCACAGAGGAGAGCGTCTGTGCCAGACAAGCTCTGTGACCTCACCCCGAGTACCCCGGGACAGAGGGCCCCTGCAGGGCCCACGGACGGAGAGTGTGTCAGTGTGTGGGAGACAGTCTCACTCCCTGCTGAGAGCAGTGTGCCAGCAAGGCACACCCCACAGCGCTCTCACGGACACAGACACACACGCGCACACAAAAGCATATTGTACACACACCATTTCAACATATTATATATGTTATATATATTCAAAATATTATACACACACACACACACACACACACACACAGAATATTTCTCCTTTCCTTTGTACTTCTGTTCTTTGGTTCTTTATATCAATAATACCAAATAAACCCAAATACTGAATAGACCTGCAAATTACTGTAGATAGAAACTGTAACAGAGGCCCTAATTTACTATGTTACATAATCGTGTAATAATTCTATTGAAATAGTGCTGTAAAAGGAGGATACATGATTATCTTTTTCATGAACTCATAAAAAAGCTGTATGAATCCACAAAGTATAGTTGTTTGTTTAAACGTTCAAAGAGAAGATGCTGTGACAATGTAAATCATACAACAACATCAACAACGTGTCTATCTCGCATCAACCTTCAGCCCGGCTCCTACATGAGCACGTGTGTGTGTGTGTGTGTGTGTGTATATATATTTCATGACCTTCACATCAGAATGACCTCTCAGCTGATGCCCCCACAGACACGCAGGTTAGTGTGCACGCGCGTCTCTGTTGATGAGCCTGTGTGTGTGTGTGCGCGCGTGCGTGCGTCCGCGTGTGGGTGCGTCCATGCGTGCGTGCGTGTGTGTGCGTGCGTGCATGTCACATCAGGCGTGGGGCGTCGGGTTGAGTCACAGCAGACTGCAACAGAAGTGTTTTCAAAGCAGCAGGTCTGACACCAGCGGGCCCGGTGATAAATGCGCACTCTGACAAATGAACCCTGGAAATACTCAAACACTGAAGTATATATGCGCTCTCTTTCACTCTCTCCGACACACACACACACACACACACACACACACACACACACACTCGCGCATCCATCCACTTTGGAAAGTAGACTGCGTTGATGCACAGCCTCCGCCTACAGACACAAATAACACCACCAATGTCCTCCTGTCACTCACACCAGGTCCCGTGTAGTAACCCCGTTCCACCCCCGGAAGACTTGACAAGCAAAAACAAATGCTACCTCAAGCAGTGAAACTGATACTCTACGGTTAGGGAGAGAAGGGCCTACAGGTGTCTATGTGCCTGTGTGGCTCTGCATGCATATATACACACAACATCAGTGTCCCGTGTGTGTGTGTGTGCGTGCGCGTGCAGAGGTGATGGCGTGGCGGGCAGGGGCCACTCATGTATGAAACTGTGTGCGCATGCATGTGCGTTCGCTCCCCTCCGAGCATGTATGTGCGTACTTATAGGGCCTTGGTGGGGAGGAAGGAAGGGGGGGGGGGCACGTCTGCCATTTTCCCTCCTTTTTTCCTGAGAAAAGACGTGGCCATTATGACTCGAGCGGCGGGCTGGGCTTTGTGGCGCCTGAAAAACACAGTGCAGAACAACAGTAATGTCCAACAAAAATTTGAGTAGGCGGAGAGCTGTTTTTCTTGGCAAGCGGCTACTTTATTAGCCATCCGTGTATGTCCATAAATATTTATAAACAGTGGAATATTGCAATAAATGGCAAAATAGGAGGAGAAAAAAGAAAAGAAAAGAAAAAACCTTCCACGCCCAGAAAATGATGGGGCCCTGGTCCAGTTCTGGCATTAATCTCAGTCATTACAAAACAGGGGAAATGATTAGTGACAGGCTTATGGAGTTACATCATGCGCTGGGTCGACAGGCCTCCCCAAAAGGCATTATAATGAGAGGACATGGGTTTGTTTCATTATTTATTTTAAATGTATCTTTTTTTTTTTATGCACGACTGTGTGTTAGGTGGCGGTACAGCTGCCCTGCTCGTGTCATGAAACGTGCGCTACACCGAATGTCCGCCGCACATAAACGTATTTTTACATATCCAGGCCAAATAACATGCTAATGCACAAACACACAGGCTAACTTCACGTGTACGTGTGCTTATGGTGTTACACTAGACGCATTTTACACGTGTGCCGTGTTCTGGAAAACGCTAGCATTACTGTAAGGATAGCATCACAACCCACGACCCCACCCCACACACACAAATGATTGTCCCATCAACACTACAGTTGTTGACAGATACATTGCAGGCTATGCATTACACCAGTGGCCAGACACAAATATACAAAATTACAAAACAATTTCCAATAATGGTTTACAGATACATATGAGTGCCAAATACACACACACACACACACACACACACAACTATACAATTAGATTATTTAGGTTTTAAAATGTTTTTTTATTCATAATACAGTACAAATGGGTCATACAATTTTTTTAATGCGATAAAAGTAGAATTTATGATTTTTAAATAGGCAGGCCATATTGGATTGTATATGTAATGACTGTAGTGTGTGGATTATCGATGGGAAACATCAACCAATCGCATAATGCTTTAATAGGACCATAAAACATAAACATTGCAAAGCAGGTTTGGGACTGACAGTGTTATGAATAGGGATGGGACGATATACGATATTATCGTTTACCGTGTTAAAAATACTGACCGAAATAATCGTGACATCTTCATGTATAATACATTAGCTTGGTTCCTATCAAGTATGGAAACAAACGAACGAAATGCATTTCGTAAGGCACGAAATGCATTTCGTCACTTAGACTCAATGAAACAACAGAGATATTATTGACTGAAGTATTTATAACCTAGCAAACGCCCTTCTTTCAACATATTTGTAAATGAAAACATACATTGTATAATAAATAAAACAATGTGTACTCTATTGATGGGAATCTATTAACAACCCGTAAAAAAAACCTTTTGGCAAACCGTGTAGACTCCATTACATGGTTTGATTTCATGACTAAATGATGCACTTATGATGCACTTAAATGATGCACCGTTCTATTCGACATAGGATGGTTTGAGGAAAGGAGAAACTATTTATAGTCTGAGATTATTTTATGGTAATGTCACACACCTTTGGGACCAGACCTACAAAGGGGACACCAGTCTTTCCTATAGGCCTGGCATGGGAGCTGGTCAGACACTCTTTCTTCTGTCGGCCGGCAATTGTTTTGGGCCCTGATAAATATTTACTCTTCCCAGCTCGGCAGGGAAATGAGAGGGAGGAGAGAGACACCCATTGTCATGGGGGGGGTGGGGGGGAGTGGCAGACACACTGAGAAGACCGCAGGATCCTTTATTCCCCACTGGAGACCCCAAGAAATGCCAATACACAACTGACCACTGGACTGGGAAAGATTCCCTGCCAGTGAGGGTTTAAGTGGAAACTCACAGACTATGCAGCTTTTCAAAGGGACAGTGAAAAATGGTTCTTCACAAGAAGGACCACCAGCAGAACTCCCAAAACATAAAGGGGTAAAGACAAAGACACTGATGCCAGAGTGTTATGGTGGAATATTCGCTATATAGTCAGCTCTTCGACAACCAAGGCAAACCCGTTTGCCTTTTCCCTCCCATATAACAACAAGAGGCTCACAGACAGGGCCCAAATTAAACTTACAAAGAGCGGTGGTTTAGCAATCTGCTTGGACAGACGAAAAAGATAAATGTTGTATTGTGGGAAAAACATTAAAAGTGAGTACGCTTTTCTTACACCTTATAGATGTTTACCACAAACACACACAACTAAATCTTACATGCTGGATGCTGCATTGTTTTTTACGCAGCCACAATGCAACATTCAAGTTGACGCTACTCTTCACCTGACGCTACTGCATACGTAATGCAATGCTGCAAGCGCTATGCTGCGCACCAATGAATGGAATGCCTGTGAAAAGGTAGCAAACCAGGTGTCAAACACAAAGGTATGTGCCTGGCTCCCGGCTGCAGAGCCGAGATCCAGGCCACCAGGCTCTGTTTTTTATATCAAAACCTCAGCGCCTAAAAACGACAAACGGCGCGGGGATCAGCGCTGATTAGAAACCTTTGTGTGCCCGCGCCATCCTCCCCCCCCCCCCCATTCATCGCGTCCCTTTCCCCCACGGAGGATCTGTCTCCTGTCTGCGAGAGCGCTTAGGAATTGAGCGGAGACCGGGTGTGCTGGGCCTACCCTAGGCTGTGAGTGCTGCTGCGTGAGACGGTGGCTGCTGCTCTGCGCTCGGTCGTATGGAGCAGAGCCTGGTTTTCAGCGGATGCCTGCTGACTCTCTGTTGACAGCATGGAGGTACATGTGTGTGCCTGTCAACAGCAATGAGCACACTTGTGTGTGTGTGTGTTAAAGATGAGGAGCAAAGGCCTTTAATTAAAACCTTTGATTAAACCAAGTCTTTGCATTCCAAATGTGAGACACAGTACAGAGGTACTCTAAATTTAGACTGATTGTTAGCCAAGTCTGTTTAACTCTCTGAGGACGGCCTCGTCGACCGCGACGAGTAAGTTCTTATCAAACATTATGATAAATAACTTTGCGCCCCTTTATCCTTTAGATTTGCGGTCAAAAGCATTCGAAACCGGAGGCTTCAATGTAAATAAGTAGCCCATTTCCTACCTTGGGGCTTCATTCCATTCAAAATGTTGATAGGCCATTATCAGATGACTGTAAGCCTATAAACATCAACATGATTGTGATAGACGGGTCTATACGCCTATTAGAGCCCTTGAAAATGTAAATGCTAGCTGTTGATGACTATAGGAATTGAACAGGCAAGCCCGTGCGTTCATTCTACCAAGTACGTTGTGGAGAGCGCAGGGAAAATCTCCTTAGACCCCAAAGAGTTAAAACTTTCTCTTTAGTGGTACCGTTTGTAAACTCATTCTCTACTTTAAATGCTTGCCATTTGCTACTTGAGCTCAGTATATTTAGATACACCTGAGACAGCTAGCTACTCATGACCCAAACGAAGGACAAAAAAAAAAAATCGCACGTGACGTGGTGCATTGGCATTGGGAGGGAGTACAGCCGTTTGCGAGCGGTCACACACACACTGGTTCTCCTGCAAGAGAACCATGGCCAAATAAGTTTCCGTCTTGTATAGCGTGGGCTTTAGACACTCTGGTTCTAGCTGTGTAATATGCTCGCCTGGTTAAACGTGCAATTTCACAAGTGGTAATGAAAATGCTTGACAAAACTTGTTGAAAACATTTAAGCCGTTACACTGTACACATCTACAATGTATTTGTTCACGTTTCATTACATACAACTGCGCCATAATGTTCTTCGTAAATATTTGGATTTACCTCGCCCTGGAAAAAGAATCCATCAGGTAATTCATTGTTAGATAAATCCCAGCAACAACAACCAAAAAAGATGCAATCATATTTTGGCTTTGGGGCATTGCAATCTTCGGCCGGGTTTGCTCGCCAACGTCATTCCCTGCACCTGCCTCTCATTACGCGATGGCAGCGTTCACACAAGCTGGCGTTTTCTCAGCATCCGCACCGAGGAACACGACGGACTATTAAAATCAACAAATCATAAACTTTAACGAGGGCACCGTACCACGATGTCGCAGCTGAGCCTTCTAATGGAACAAACAAGTGGATTGTGGGACATGAAAACCCGAGGCCTGAGGCGGCAGACAGACAGACAGACAGACAGACACACACACTGAAGTACAGATAAACATTCCCAACCCCTCATTAGGGCTAACAAAAGGCCTGGTTGATTACCTGAGGCCGTAACTAATGGAACACCAGCCAATTAAAACTCCCCAAGATGAAAGCACAGCAAGGCCCTGGCTCTGCTGTGTCTGTGTGTGTCATGTAGGTGAGTCAGCTCACTAATCACAGGTTCCTATACAGTATAGGAAGCAGGCAACGCAACTGTTAGTCATGGCCTGGGATGGCACTTAGTTCCTGGCAGGCCGGTCTGAGTCAGATGTACATTAAGTCTAATGGGAGTTGCTCCTCTTAACAGTGTTAAGAGGAGCAACTCAACGCGCAAATCAACGACTGAATAAATATAGGAAACGCCAATTTTGGAACGGTTTTCATCCGTACCCAAATCATCTTATGCTGTACTTGTACCCTCTCAAAACTAACGTGAATATTTGGACTGGAACAGAATGATGCTGCTGTGTCCCAGTAGATAATATAAAAGTGATATAGTAAGGACTGTTCTGTGTGCAGTACCAAGAACGTAATCATGTTTTTTTTAAAGAATGTTTGCACAACAAACGCTTATCACTCTGCTGAGTTACAGTCTGGGGATCCCTCGAGAGTTAATAATGGTTTTGGAAAGCTGCAAGTTCTGGCAGCTGTAGAGAATGGCTTGAGAAGCGCTGAAGCCTCCAGTCCAGACCAGGTTTGGTTACAAACCAGGTCCAGCTGTCCCGTTATAGCCTCACGGCAACAACACCTATTATGCACATACACAATCATACACAATCGTAAACGAACCCAGGCACGAATAGACATATGCACGCAAAGTGCATGTACAATAAGCAAACATCACGCGTGGCTGTTGGGCTACCTAGAGGAGGAAAGGGGTCGTACTGCTTCCCTCTGCTGTGAGCTTACAGTACAATACGTAGACACAGTCAGCGCAGGCCAATGCGAAGACATGACGTGACAGACAGAGAGCAAATGTGTGTTCCTGCATGTTGGAGAGAGATGAAAGCATATATATATATAGTATGTTATTTTGTACACTTATTTTTACGCACAAGTGCATATAGATGAGATCCAGAATATTTTAGTAAACAAAATTCCACAAAATGGTAGCGGACAGAAAACACTTCTTTGAGGATTACACAAGCCAATTCTAACCTTTTTCCCCATCTAGTCTAGCAGCAGCATTCGTTTCTTATCTAATGAAACAATTAAATGTTTGGTTCCTACAATGGGGCTGACATTGTACTGCACACCACACAAAAACAGATCCAACCAAAACACACACACACACACACACACACACACACACACACACACACACACACACACACACACACACACACACACACA
>JAODLL010002448.1:0-12380 GCA_026546735.1 Forbesichthys agassizii | reverse complement strand
CAGTTTATTTTGTGGAGAGATGCGTCCATTGGCTGTTTGGCTTAGTTGTGTTTGATTTAACAAGAGTAAGATGTGTGTGTGGCTGATGACATAATAGAGATCGAAAATAAATATCAGTGGCCAAATAAATAAATGAATTACTGTTGTATGAGTCCAAAATGAATGTCAGTTGAAAATGTGTTGTTTTTATATGTTATGAATATATTTTAATGTCTTTTCCCATAACCTTTGTGATTTTTAAAATATCTAAATTAATACCGACATTGCAATTTTCATGATCAATATCGCAATATCACATTTGATCAATATCGTGCACCCCTAGTGTGTATGCAGGGTACGATGTAGCCACCACTACGTTACACTGAGTGACAGACTAAGGTCACTGTAATCGAATCAGCCATACCGACAGAGGGGAGGTGCATTTGAAATGCCCATCAGCTTCTGCCCTGAGGGCGTGTGGAATCAGGGACGTCTGGCCTTTTTGTGCTAAAGGTGGAGGGCATTGAGCTCTTCTCCATTTTGCAACAGGTGAGGCCAGAACTAAAGCAGCTTAGAGAGACCACAGGAAGGGGCGCACAGCTCAAACTGCCGTTCTCTTTCAGGAACTGTTGACAAATTAGCTCAATAATATAAAGAACGGAAATATTGGGACACATTTATAAGAAATGACTCATAAAAAGTGACTCTAATGACATGCTAATATTCCCTGGGAGGCCGAGCTTTGTCACTTCAGCTGGACTTGACTTTTCTGATTGTATGACTATGACCTTTTGACACAGGCTTCTTTTTGTTCTCAACAAAAGAACGCCTGAATAGAAATCACAATAATAGACTGCATTGAGCCCTCCTCCCACCTTAAAATGGTCTTGTCTAGACTACTGAAGACATATAGGCATATTACATGTAAGCCTTGCACTTTTCAATTTTACTGTACGTCCCCAACAGTGACAGGGCATGCTTTTAACACATTACTGTGGCCTATTTTATCCATCAACACTTTCCTCTATCTCTCATAAAAGCAAAGCAAAAAAGGGATTTCGATGAAAGGCTTTCTCTTTTGTTCGGCAGAACAAAAACAGTATTTATGTACACCAACTTCCCACCATAGTATCATTCAGAGCAGGCCTATTTAATGCACATGGAAATCAAGATCAGCTTGAAACACGGAGGACATCGCTATTAGTTATATATTTATTAATACATTTAAAAACGTGCAAATGTAATAACAGTATAGCAAATAACAGGTTTGAGAAAAACAGCTAGATCAGTATCATCATCAATGGATGAGAAATGGAATTGTATAATAAAATGAAAAATAGAAAAACTGAATATGGTAACGCATCAACAGATTCCAAAACACCTCTTTCCTGAATCCCAGCTTTGCCCTGCATGTTTGGTCACAAGGGCCAATAGTGCAAGAGTAAACAAACACTATAAAACAGTTAAGGAAAGAGACACTCACTGTTCCTGGAGGAGAAAATCCATGTTCTCTGTGGACACTTGACCCGTCACAGGATGGCGAAATGTGGTGGTCCTCTGGTTGTGACTGCAGGGTGTGGAGGTGGGGGGTGGGGAGGATAGACAGAATTAGCACTCTTGGTTGCAGCACACACACACACACACACACACACACGCACGAGCAGATCATTCCCCAGGCCAGGACTATACAACCGCTCCACAATGACAGCTCCAAACTGCACTGTTCTTTTCCCACGTGTATGTAGAATGTAGAGGGCTGGGGCGTGTGTCTTCACCAGGATGCCCCATGCGCTTGTGACCTCAAAGCGCTGAGCTCAGCGCAACCCGTTTGGCGGCACGGGGGCCCTAAGCCTCGATTGATTCCCGTTTCGGGGGGCCTCACCCATGGGTGTAACAGAGCAGCATTCCACAGCAGAGGCAGGGCGGTATAGGGGTGGACAGTGCTAAACTCGGTGGGGGCTGTTAACAGGACTGGCATTCATTACGTTGCTGATGATACCATGTCAGGCCTCGTACCTTAATGGTGACGACTTCAGTTCAGTTTTATGAGAGCAAATTTGAGGCTGTAAAATGCAGTATAAACATTGCCTGGTTGACAGTGGTGCCAACACTGCAAGCGTCAATGCACAGAATTGAATTAAGCACGGTGCATACAGTAATTTAAAGCATTGATATGATGCCATGTTGTACATTTCCATGTACTCTATGTCTGTGTATTGTTTATTTCATATATTGATGCATATGGGCTTAAGTATCTGCAATTAAGTTGTATTGAATTTACATTAAAATATAAAGCATGACATGATTCAAAGGCACAGGAGTCTGCAAAGCAACTGCAATCAACTGTGCAGCGATAATGCTAGCTAGCATTGCTTCATTACTTGCCAAACGTCCTGGCTAACAAAAGGCTTCATCTGATGGTGCTACTGCCTTATGTAGAAAAGCAGCAGACCATCTAAGTCCAATGGGCCGTGGTGGGTGAATTAATAACCACCTCCAGTGGAGTGTGTCCCCAATCAATCCATCGTCGCTGGTGCACACAGAAGCAAACAGGTTGTATTGTCTGGAGGGGTGAGTAATGAGCGCGTCACTCGCCACCGAGACGCATGCATTCAACAGCAGCAGTGTGTTACTGCAGTGTGTTATTGATGGTCTGCTGGTGCACCGCAGCGCAGGGTCAAGGCAGGTGACGTCAAGCTCCCGTGTCCGTCCGTCTGTCTGCCTGCCTCCTTTTCATCGGTGCAGCCCGGAGGCTGGAGGTGCGGGGCCGACAGGTGGAAGATTGACATTTCACATATGACGCAATATGATTATGGTCAATGGATGTACCACATAACATACTGCTGAGGTTCAGTTTTAATGACTAGTATATGATGACACACATCTTTAGAAAAGAGTGTAAATGGACTCAATATATAATAGAATAAGGCTGCTTTAAAAAGGAAGAAAATATACCCGCCGTCACATCTGACATTGATCGCACTGAGACAAATAAAGATATATTTCTGCTCTTATTTAGGTAGTTGCTATTGGCTGCACAAACCAGTGCAGGCGAATCCATGTAGGATTGCTCTGAAACAAAATAGGAATGGAACATGGATGTGGGCTGTCTTTAATGGCTAGTACAGCCACCAGTGGGTTTAAAATAGCCCAATATATATTACATGTGATCAGGCTATTTCAGGACATACGGTATGTAAACTGCCAGGGCTGGAGAGAAACAGTACACATACAGAATACACAACACAGCACAACGAGCAGTGGCAACGATTTAAAATAAAATAAGAAGAGGCTTTAGTCATTAATCATAGATGACTGCAAATGGGTAAGAGTGTATGTGTATTTTATTACTATCTATTTGCAAACAAACACATAGCTAGATGATGTAGTGTGTGTAATTGCTCAGTGTGACTGCAGTGCAGACTAGCGTGACCAGGCAATTAGGATTGGCTACTGCTATAATCAAGCAGCTGATGAGATTTTGGAAAGTTGGAATGATAGGATAAGAAATAAGGTCTGAGCAGAAACAGTAAGCAAGACACAGTAGGCAAAACCTGTTAGATTCAGGGGTGTAGCTAAGAGGCTGAAAGCCATATGCAGCTCACAACAACAATGTAAAGTGGGCAGGAGCTGTAGCATCGCGCCGAATAGCCACAGGATCAAACTTCAACTACACTGAACTGAAATGAAAACGTACTGTGTATATACCATTAAGCACAGACGAGCCAGGTAAATGTATTCTGACTATATTCTTTATTTGTATTGGTCTGTCAAACAACCTGTCTCTAATGTTTTCTTTTCCCTGTTCTAGTTTATTGTGCGGAGGCAGCTTTGAGTGACTTACATAACAAGCACACTGTATCAACAACAAAAAAAGCTATCTCTTGCCAACCATTAAAACACACACCATAATAAAAATGAATGCTTGTACAGAAATAATCGTAATCACAATTGTCTTAACTTGTTCATTTCATTAATACAATGCCATTCCAGAAACAATATGCCCAATAACATGGCTAGCCCAATAGCTACCACTACTGTGTCAGAAAGAACAGTTGAGTGAGCAAATGTAACTTCCGTGTTCAATCTTTGGAAGGGAAAGTGGAAGCTGATCCCACAGAAAATATCCCTGTTTAGATCCCTGTGTTCGAAATTCCAGCGCTCCATTCAAGTCAATGCAAAATGTTGTTAGTGGCGTAGAACGTCTCATCCACCAAGACTGGAAATGTTCCACTTCTGCTCCCATACAGATGAGATTCATTGAACTACCTTTGTATTCATTGGGAAATAATTGTGTGGACAATGACGCATACAATCCATGGTATCACTATGTATTATATTCTGCCAATAGAACATGTTTAACTTGGAAAAGCTTAGACCTGCCACATTTACGTGACCTGACTAGATATAAAAAGTCAAGCGAGCAAAGCTTAAAGCTTAAGACATGCTTTCCGCTATCCACTTAAGAAAAGTATGCGCCTATCAGCTGAGCCAGTGGGCCACAGCATGTTGCTGCACTTACAGTTAGACAGCAACAAAATATAAAAAAGAATACTGTATCTGCTTGGTAAGAGGTCATAAATACCACTTACCCTGGAGGTTTTAGGCATAGGTCAGGGTTCATGTTCGTGTTTTAATCAACAACTATTGTTAAAGACTAAGGGGAATTCAAACCTTCTACACTTTCCCTTAAGAGCCATTGTGCTTTGTAGAGGTCCTGTCTTCTACCCCGATGACCCTGCACTCGCTGTCAATGGGCCTTGGTGTCATATTGTACCTGACTCCATGATTGGCTTGATCAGGTGCCTCTATATAAACATGAGAAGTTTATGGAAGACATATTGTACAGATGTTACATAAACACTGGGATGGGTCGTGTTGGATCACCTGGGGATGAACATCTTGCTCTCTGGATCGAGGTTTGTGGACCAGGTTTGATGTTGTGGGCCGTGTTGCCCGGTTGTAACCATGGAAAAGCCCCCCTTCCTATGTCTATGACGTGCGAACCACTGTACGCAGGACACGTGGAGCTTCAAAAAGTCGATTTTGGGGTGTGAGGCGTGTTCACCCTCAAAGGCTATTTAAAAGAGATTTTATTGTGCATGAAATTTGTTTGAAGTGAACGTGTGTGTGTGTGTGTGTGTGTGTGTGTGTGTGTGTGTGTGTGTGTTTCTGTGGGGGGGAGGGGAGTATGGCTCCTAGTCTAGCATGGCAAAGAAATAGCAAGGTCACTTTCACACGGTCGAATGACGAACCACGCTTTGCTCAATGATTGGTGAGTTAACGTTCATCTATTTTTTCCCATGATAAATCTTATTGTGGTATAATAATCATAACAATACTGAGTGAGCATAAAAAACACAGAAAACAACATTGCAGTACAAATTAATACCATTTCATCCAGTGTGTTTTGCTCATACTCTTCTTGAGGTGAATGAATGTGGTTGTAGAGATACTGTTGATTGATTGCCATCTGTGGAAAGCTCATTCATCATTCCTGTTATTGTTGCTATGCAGACATAGGCTATTATGTCGCAGGCCTTTGTAGAAACGTTTCACGGTTATGTTTGCCTAAGGTTACTGGTATTGCTAGTGGTATTTTTGAAATTCAAAGTCATTCAAAAAATATATTTTAAGTCCGATATAAAAAGGTGTGCGCATGCCAGCGTGGTGGGTCTGTGTGGTGGGTCTGTGTGTGTGTGTGCCAGTGTGGTGGGGTATATGTGTTGGGTGCGTATACAAGAGCTCACCAGCCTGTGCCTGCTTTTGTAGGCGAGTGTGTGCAGACCGTGATTCTGTCTTCCGAAACCGTGGATGTTCTCATTGCGGTTTCGGTCTTGGTTTCAGAACCATTACACTCCTAATATATGCACAGTGGATATTCTTTAAGAAGTGCATTACGTGCCATAAAGCAATTGTACAGACAGACACAGCTATGATGCCAAAAAAAACAAAACAATGCCCACATTGTCCTCTACTGCACTCACTCTGCAACTGGCTGAAGTATTGTTCAAAAGCAGCTCCATCGCTCCTGAACTGAACACTCCTAAACATGCCTCATGTGTTTACATGTGTTAATATGTGGCATCCTAGTTTCTCCACTGCCAAATATGTGAAGATGTGATTGTGTGAAGGGTTGTGTTAGAAAGAGTTCATCCTGTATCCACAATACTATCTGACCATCTCTCACTGTCTCTCTCAAACACAGACAAACACACAACCTCATCATATGAATTCCTAGCAGGCCACTTGTCACCTTTTCTACCCTGCGGCCAGTAGTGTGTGTGTGTGTGTGTGTGTGTGTGTGTGTGTGTGTGTGTGTGTGTGTGTGTTTGTTACACAGTGTGGTTTAGCTCAGGAATGCTGCATCCACCATCTCACAGGCATGCTTTAAAATGCACGCTCCCACACACACACAAAACAACACAAACCAAAACATTGTGTGGTCTTTTTTACATTTCTCTGTCCACATCAGTCTCTTTTCCACCCACTCATGCTGGATAGCAATGGGAACACACACGCACACGCACACACACACGCGCACAGTTTCCAGGACTGTATCGGAGGGAAAGGCTGCCAGTCTGGAAAGCTGGTATCAACTCTTGAGTCTGTGCCAGTAAATACAGGGGCAAGCATTTGATCCATTGACATCCCTGTCATCAAAACACTGCTGCCAAATCCTGGGCAGCTGGAGGTGTTGGTTACTGGGTTCAGATAGGTTGGGATGTAATGCAAGGGAGTAAAATTCATAATGCAGAAGCTGACCCTTGAGGTTGTTGGTGACAGTGTTTTGATCTGCTGTGATGTAGTGCAAGGTAATCACACAAGCTCCGGGATTTAGAGAGACACCAACAGATTTCTGGCAGTGAGTATTAAAGCACAACCCAAATAATGTATTTACATTACAGATGTTCATCGCTATCACAACCTCGACCACTGCTAATTTGCCCTACTTCAGGTTGCAAAATTGGCTAAGATTAAGTTACAGCACCTTAAAGTTATTTTAAACTGACTAGAGCCTTGTTCCACATAGGGCCATCCATATATGGTAAACAAGTTAAATCACCAGCAAATATAATAAGCTAATGCTGATCTGCCAGAGTTGAACCACCATAAATACTAGTCGGTTAAACTTATTATTTTTAGACTTTTGAAGTAGTGGCTCAGTCAGTCTCTAGCTGCCTCAGAAACAATCTGTTGAAGCTGCGAGTGGAGCTGGAAGCACATGGTTTTCATGCGTTCCTAGCGGCAAGGGAGCTGGGACAACTCTCAAAGCGGGAAAAACGGCAATGAATTTCCGGCAGGGGATACCATTTAGGTATGACATGCGAGTGCGTCTTTATCAATGAATAATGTTTAGGTTAAGTAAATCAACACAACATTATTTAAGCAGCCTATTTCTAATACGTTTACTGTTTCTGAACAATAGCCTATATTGATCTAATGCAGTTATTGATGTGCATAGTGCATCACGCTTAACAATATATGTTCTGCAGTTGTTTATGCTATGGTAGCCTACCAGTTACTGTTTCAAAAAATAGATTTACAGATTTGGTCATCTTCAATAAACTTTTCCTTACGGTTTGTGTACTGGCGATCAACATCAGTTCCTGGCCTTGTATATTTTGCTGAATACATACGTAGCTGGCCATATCCTCATAGGGGCGTCATCAAACAAAATGTGTGCAGTAATCTACGCAACATGCGCACTTTTCTCTCATTCGCCTGTTTCCCCGCCTCTCTCCCTTTTTTAGCCAATACAGACTTACCCGAGGCACATTGACATTGCTAATTCCAAAAACTACTACAAATACTTTGTTTTCATGGAACGGTCCTTTAAAAACTAAAATGGGAAATTGATTGCTCCCCTTTGTTTAAGATAGGCTAAATAGACTTTTGCTAGACTAAACAAGCTATGGAAGTAAGTAAGTAATTAGCCAAGACAGCCACTGCAGCATACAATATAGTCATACAGAATCAATATAAAGTGAGATTTTCATAATGCTCTCGTCTCTCTGTCCCGCTGCCTGTGAATAACATAGCTGTTTTGGCACCCTGCCATTGTTGTGCCGTTCATCTTCCAAAGATCAAGCAGTCTATACATTATTCTTTTTTAAACGAAGAGAAAGGAGGCTGGTGGAGAGCGAAAGATAAAAAGTGGTCTCCACCCACTGAGACAAAACAGCCGATCGATTAGTGCAGGTAAGGAGAGACCTGCAGCCTGTACACATGCTGACAACGTTAAGCCCGGGTATGTTACATTTGGATGGTTTTCTTAGTGTTTAAGCTATTTTTAGACTAGTCGACTAGTCCAAGTTTAACATTTTGTCTTAACAACAGGGAAATTAGTCCCTAGGAAGATCCCTAGGCAACAGCCTATTTATGAATTGTGGTTCCCTACACCAGAGTCAGCAGCAGGTGATAATATCGAGCCATTTCACTGCATAAAAGTGATTGTAGAGAACACTCAAGTTGTTTCCCCTAGGCGTCTGTAAATATCTGCTTGGTACCGTGTCTACGTATGGTACCAATCAGCATTGTCTGTCCAGTCCCTGCCTCAGTGCTGGAGCAACTAATAATACCCACAACGAACCAGGCATGGGAACAGATTGCCTATTAAATGTCTTATTGCAGAGCTAATGAGAAAAATATTGGCATTAGCATAAACCAGTGATGCTGTGGAATGGGATTGGGACTAACATTGACTACACTGGGTGATAGTCTCATTACTAGAGCATCTGCGGACTGAACATCTTTCAGCAAAATATCTGGGTTTCAGAAGCAGATGAGAGGAATTGGGGAAAGTAACAAAAAGTGAACAACTCAAAATGCTCTCCATCTCTTCCATACATGAGTATTGAGTATATGATACAAACGTGGTAGAAACCTGATTGTGCAATGTAGAAGTTGAACAATTGTTATATAGGAGGATCTTCTCTACAAAAGAGAAGACATTATTCACAATAAGCAATTCAAGATTTACATGATTGGCAGTGCAACAAGTAGATTCAATACCATGGTTGACTTAGGGGAAATGTGTTACTATCACTGTAACATATTTATTGTAAAGGAAAGTTCTGTCACCATGTATCGTGTAGGCTACTGTATACTTTAGCATTCACATAGTTGCAGATGCATTTAAAGACTTTTGGGGAGCATATATGGTCAAATCCATTCTCACCAGGAACAGCAACAAAACCACGCATTCCCTCCTAAGCAGTGTAACTGCTTAATTAACTATAATTAACAGTGGGTGAGACACGGGCAAGGACAATCCCTCTCTGCAGATGAGAAAAAATATCTGTCATTTCCAGAAGAACAGCTTGGTTAGCTGATGTTGTGCCCTTGAACATCCTTTTAAGGGCACCAACCATTAAAGGCACATCACCCAGGACATACTATCATACCATAGCGCCAACCATTTTAGAATAATAGCATGACAACAAGATGAAGCATTGCAATGCATTTCAATGGAAGCAAAAATGGAACCAAAACAAAAACCCCTTCAATGCCATAGGCTGCTTCCTCAGAAACTTTGCCCCGCACATTGGAAACACATTGCCATGGCTAACAAGGATATTGTTGTGTGGTGCGGTGTGCACCACTGTTCATGTTCTTATTTACAGTTTTTTCTTCAGTGGCCACACAGGACGGGCATCTAGCAGAACGCAATAAGCTTTTATTCGCTGAATTTGACAAAAAGTGTATTATATTTCAATCGCTGACCTCACCTTTAAGTACTGGACCCTTAGACTACAAAGCCTTTGAGCCGCTTGATCTGGATGCCGCTCAGAACAAAATGCCAGTCGTGTGTTTCCAGCCTATCTCTGCTGTTAGGCCTGTCTGCTGCCACCATCTCTTATCTGATCTGACCCAACACGGTCTGGGCATGGGAGAATTTTGTCTGCTTGCAATAGAAAGTGCACAGCTCGGGACTTTATTTAAAAACTGTGCTAACCGAGGGAAAATAAACCTGCTGGCTTACATCCCATAGGGAATGGTCATGTTTAAATACAGTACAATACATGTAAAAAGCAGACCATATTTATTTTACATACTGTATATAAAGTTAGACAAACATAGGCTACATGTTTAATGTATTACATTTGTTTTTTGTGTGAGTAACTGAATGAACAAACAGACAATATATATATATATATATATAATAGTAATATTTCTCTGAAAATATAAGCTTTTTATTCAAAAATGCCAATGAAAGGCCAAAACAAATCTCTTCCTCTTAAAACATCTTAATCAAATCGTCCGTCCTATATGCAGGTCTCAGCTCATGTCTCGATCTTAAGGTGATTTGATTAACATTGATCCCAGTAAGTGCTCCTTTATATGTCTCAAAGAACAAGTATAACTGCATAACGTATAACGTCCTCCTGGACCCAGCTATAAATTGAATTGATAAACTACGTACCAGTACCTTTTTGTACTGTTTTCTCACTGCTCAATAGTTGTTGTTTTACATCTAGGTCTGCTAATATGATGGCATTTGGCAGACTATGACAAAAGTAATAGTGAAGACATCATTTCATGGGTTCAATGAAAGTTTATTTATTTCATTTTCAATTACTTTAAATGATAACCTGTATAATAGCAACAGCCGCAGTACGGTGGGACATCAAAATGTGCACTGTGGTATTTCCCCCTTTTTTTTTACTTTCCTTGACCACATCCCACCCTGGCAACCCCCAGACAGGGTAACAAAGCAGGGCCAGCTATTCTAAGGCAGTGACTGGTGTCCACCACTGTTGCTACTGGCGACAGCCACAAGGCTAGGGGTGGCATTATTTCACTGCACACACCGCACCCACCCCCTTCCTAATCTCTGGGACATTGGGTTGCTATGGCGACACCGACAAGGACGCATGTCTTGGAACATGTCCTAATGCGGCCTTTTTCGCCGGGCATGTTACTGGAGACACCTGTGTTGCACGGGTCCTGCGTCTATGTCCATATAGAAGCAGCAATTCTGACTAGCGCACCTGTTCACTGCGGAGCGTGTGAATCACTATGGAGACATACAGCGTGGCATGCTAATGGCACAGAATAAGCAGCATTCGCATTCCAAAGCCCACACTACGCCCTGAAAGGTCCTGTCTCAGTGTGAGGCATAGCTGTGTACATATATATATATATAAAAGGCATGTTAAAGAACAGACAGGGAGACGAAATGGAAATGATTTGTAAGAACGTGTATGTTTTCATTATTGTACCACAAACTGCAATGAAAAACTGTTTACCGGGGTCATGTTAACATTTTCAAGAACCGGCAGGAATATGACAATAAAAAATAATGACTCCTCCTGTTTGAATGGGGTCAAAACACCACACTAATAAATACACTGATTAAAATCACTTGAACAAATTAAATATGTAGCATTGCAGCCTTTGTGCAATCAGATGCCATTTCAACCTCAGTGTAACTTGTGACAAGTTTTCCCTCGCAATGTATGATGGACAACACTCTTAACGGTACAGTCAGCTATTGCAAGCTATTTGTAAGATAATACACTCTTTATACAATTCACCAAACATCTCCTTGCATTTCACTAGCTAATCGTTCTCTGTGTGTTGAAAAATGTTTCCGATACTTCTACACAACCCTGACTGTAAATAGTAACACAAATCACAACAACAAAGCTATGGTACTACGCTTTGCTTCACAATGAGTTTCAATGTGTGGGACAGCGCTGTGGAGGCGTATTGTTAAGTTAGCAAGCGTCCTTGAAAATAACAAACCCTGCTTTTAATACAGACAACGAGTCCACTAACGCAGGAAGACATTTCCTCCAAAAACCAACCCATAGAGCACTCCCTACCTGTGGGCGGGGGGTACTGTAGCCTATCGTTGGTGACAATCAAAAGCATAACGAAGTACCATGGTCAATCATAGTACACTGACCTCTCGGAATTACGAATCCAGCACAGGGGAAGTCTCTGGCGGTAGTGGAACATCTTGGGACATGCTCCTTGCAGTTCCCTACCCAGCTAACAGGCTGCTTTCTTTTGTGTTCCAAGATTCTCTTGTTCCAGTCCAGGTTTTCCAAGTGCTCCATGTTTTTCTTGCCTCCAGTCTTGCCTTGTGTAATTGATGTAATTATTGTTTTCACCCATTCTCCCCTGTATTTAAACCCTGTGTTGCTGTTAGTTGGCTGATGCATATATTGTGTTGTCTGCTCCCCCGTGTTGCCTAGTCGTTCCATCTCTGTTTTCCTGTCTATCTGTCTTTTTGTGATATGATTCTGCTAAGCAGAACAATATAATACAACTGCATGTCTGTCTACACTAGGGGTGCACGATATTGATCATGAAAATTGCAATATCGATATTAATTTCGATATTTTAAAATCACAAATGTTATGGGAAAAGGCATTAAAATATATTCATAA
>JAODLL010002447.1:0-12382 GCA_026546735.1 Forbesichthys agassizii | reverse complement strand
CCCCCCGGGTTCAGACACAGCGGGCGCCACGACCCATCATACACATCCATCAACGAGAGAGAGAGAGAGAGAGAGAGGGGGGGGGGGGAGAGAGAGAGGGAAAGAGTGTGAGGGACTGTCGCCTTGGCACTGAAGTTCAAAGAGAGCGGTCGTGATGGCGATTCATCCCTGTCATGTCCTGTGAAGAACAAAAACATGGGCGAGCTGATAGGGGAGAGAAAATTGAGCCAACCTTTCTGTCAGCGCACACACACACACACACACGCTCAAGCACTCTTCTCCTGCTTATACAGTCAGGCACACCCAAACACACACACACACACGTACGCATGCTTACTCCTGTGCATGTCCTAATAATCACACACATACGCCCTTCACTGCTGCTTAGATACACACACACACACACACACACACACAAAACGTGAGTATGTTCTAATATTTATTCACACACACACACTTTGCCTCTCACATTCACATATGCATGTTTTATGATATCCCCGTCAAACACACACACAAACTCGCTCCTCCAAAAAATGGTGACCTCAAAAATCATCTCAAATATGTCAACAGACACACACACACACAGAGACGCACGTCGTCTTGCTTGTGGGGAAGATGCTAGAGCCATCACTGGCATGTGGCCGGGCCTCAGTTATGTGCGCCGAAGTCTGGAATGCAGATTGCCTCTGTGCTTATTACTGCCCCCCTTACCCCCCCTCCCATACCCCCAAAAAGGCAATACCGCAGCAGCCTCATTTCCTCCGCCCCAGATGGGAGAGGAATTCCAGTTCCCCCAGCGCGCATGTGTTCCAAACACCGGCAACAGAAGTTCCTCAATGGGGCTGAATAGAAAGTCGTGGACGGGGAGGGGGTTCAAACAGGCCTCGACACGCAAGGTGCTTTTCCAAGGTTTGTCTTTCGCACAAGACCAGCCGGAGGGTGTGAAGACGATGATGATGATGACGAGGATGACGAAAAGCTCCTCTCTGGCTCCTCTTATACAAACGTGCTCTTCCAGCGTTTCCGAAAGATGCGTGTTCCTCGCTGCCAGGAATGCGCGTGGTCATAGACGAGTGCAAGCTCTGGTACTGGAGAGAAGGCCTAAGCCTAAAAGTCAAGTGTCACAAGAAAACCAACCGACGGCCTTCGCTGAACCAAAATAATGGGGAAGCAATTTACACAGTTTAAGGCTGACCCCAATTTGGACCAACCAGAGCCTTCGTCTGAACAAGTAATGTACTTAATAATCATCAACAATCTACAAGCAATGATTGATAGCGAAAATTATCTTAAATAGCAACTGAACACGTTTTTGTAAAATAAAAAAATAAAAAACTAGTCTAATTAGGCACAGATGAATGCTTCTTGTTGTTAAAAGTGGGAAAGGTCTCTGGGAAATGTTTGGCAATTGCCCTCTACAGGTTACAAATAGGCTATTGCAACTAAAAACAGCTATTGGCTAATTTGTCACATTGTTGCTTGTGGGGCTTGGAAACAACCCTTGAACTTATGGGAGCAAGGGAAGGGTGTTGACCGAGGGTGGTCGGGGTGGGATGGGGGGGAGGGGGTAAAGGTTTAGCTCCTTGCCACTAGCTACCTTGGTTCTCCAAGCTGGACGCACATCTATAGGGACGTGAGGTTCAGGTGCTCTCCAATGCAGCGCTTGCGATCCGTTATCCACCTCCTGCCGTCCACTCTTGCTGTGCTTGGCAGGTCAGGTACACAATGTTCCACATTCTGGCTGAGCAGTAGGGTGAGATCAGGACGGCCGATGGCGGTGACGTTACAGCTGCTCAAACCTGACTTTCACTTCCTCAAGAGCTGCCTTTTAGAGAAGCGCGGATTACCGATAAGAGATACTGAACTTTGGAAATACCCTGTATAGCTTCCTTCACCTTACCAGGCAAATCCACACTGACGTTCGGGATAACGTACACGGTTTAGTCACCGTGATACATTGGTGCGCTTCCAACCTCTATTGCCGTTGCATCCTGACTCACTGACGCATTGTTTGGGAGAATACAAAAACAAATGGATCAATGTGATTAAATACAGAGTTATGTAGGAATGGGATATTCAATCTAATATGTCAGCATGTTGACTGTACAGTATGTTGAGTAACAGTATGAAGTCAATGATGTTACCTAAGCTCAATAGCAATCACACTTACTGACCCAGATACTTCTGAATGCATCGAGATTGAGGCTCGTTATTTGTCACCGCTAAACATATTAGCACATGCTCCAGTGGCTTGACTACTGTGTGTATATTGCTTGGGGGGGGTGGGGGGTTATTGGGGGATAAAAATACAACTTTATTGGATTCCCATCGACGATTCTTAATAATTTCCACATCTCCCTTCGTTGGCGTTCGTCTCATGTAGCCTGCTTCGTCTTCGCTCACTTGAAGTTAAAGAGGTTTAGAGAGAGAAAACAGTCAAGACTGTCCTTCACGCATGCTGGTGCTTCACGGTGCTTTATTTACACGCTCCTGTCACGACCAATTGGTTGTTTGGCGGGCGTGAACTGCATTTGACCGTTGTGAGCCCGGTAAAGGTTCAATGTACAGTAACACATACACAACACATTCACAAATAGCCCAGAGGAACTCCCCCCCCCCCCCCCACACACACACACACACACACACCTTCCCTCCCTCCATGTCGCTCTGCTCCCGTCAGTCGGCTTCTCACATTCCCGCTGCAGTGGCGTTCCAGCGGATACAAAGCGCGTCATGGCCACTGATCCTGCAGAAGGGCCGCAGATGCTCCCGGGGTCGGAGACAAAGGGCGGAGCGAAATATTATCAGCGGCGAGGCAGAGCAGGCTCCCGGTGAAGGGTGGGAGAGGGAAGGCGGGGATGGGAAGGGGGGGGGGGAGTGGAGGTTGGGGGGCAAGGGGTCGCCAGCAGGTAAGGCTTGGGTGTCTCGCTCGAGGGCAGGCTGACAAGACAAGACGACCCCAGAGATGCTGCCAGAGGACAACACCCCCCCTTTGGCGTGCCAGCTGGATCTGCCGTTGGCTGCTGGGCTAGAACGCACCACCCAGCCAAAGTCTCTTCTGCTTATCAGCTTGTTTCATTGGTTGTTATGAATCAAGCGCTGGCTTCTTAATGCTAGATGATTTACGCTGTGTTCTTAGACGCAGAGCCTCCTTTTTTGTTGCAGGATATTGACTCTTAGATTGTGTGGTTTATCACAACTTTTAGGAGAATTTAATGCGCATGAAGGCCCAGGGAAACTTTGAGGCATGTTTTCATTTTAGTTTGGTGAATTATAAGTCTAAAATAACATTTGAGCATGTTAATAAATAGGGGCGTGAGGTCACAACAAACACATGCACACCACACACACACACACACACACTCAAAACCAGGCATATCATAAAGGGTGAACAAAAGCTAGGGAAAAACCTTTGTTATTCCCAATAGGACTCATAATTATCAGCCCTAACTGTACAGTTTTCTTTCAGTAGTTTATCGTATGTGTAATTAAGGTACAGTACATGCCAATATACAATAACAAGCGGCCTTATGTAGGATTCTATTTGTATCAGGGCAGTAAAAGGGGATTTCCTTGACATGACCTGGCAACCCATATCCCTCTTACCAGTGCCCAACTCAACTCCCCATACCCTGGGTCACTCTGTGTGTGTGTGTGTGTGTGTGTGTGTGTGTGTGTGTGTGTGTGTGTGTGTGTGCAGGGGGTGTGGCGGTGGGAATGCCATCTCACTGCTGGGCTCATTTGCAGCGATATGAAACATTCGCATTGAAACGAATCCAAATGCATTCTGCGTCATACGACGTAACATTGGAACAGCAAACTCTAAACGAGGTCATAACGATGAAAGACACAACGTGGGGGCGGATTTATTTAATACAAAGTTATATTAGAACACTCCAACGTGGTGTTACAGCACCCCTTTAAACGCAATGTTCTGCCTCAGTTCACTATGCACGTTGTGGTGGGGGAGGGTAGAGGGCGGTGTGACACTAGACCAGCTGTATGGTGAGGGGTAGAGAGGAGGGCCAGCCAATCAGCGGGAGGTGTAAGATAGGGAGTTGGCCGCACTGGGCGCTGCCAGACACAAATGGAGGAGTCTCCTTTTAATGAGGACGCGTGTTATTGTTATGGGGGTGAAAAATGTTCTGGGAGCAGCTTTGAAACATTCCTCGGGAATAACAAAAACATATTTCCGTCCTTCTGTGTGTGAGAACAGCGCTGTCGCTGTAGGCTCCGGTCGCAGTGAGAAATGTGTTCGCGCTCCGAGCCCTCGCGCCGCATCGCAGCTCCTCTTTCTCATCCACGCACTTCTGCATCATACATGATTCATCGTGCGGTGGGTCACGCGACCGTGTCCCGTTACCTCTATTGTCAACGGCCACCCCCCTCCTTTCCCCTCCCAGTTGCCCCGGGCTGTCCAGCAACCCTACTTGGTTGCTTGGTGACCCGTAGGGAAAACCCAAGCCGGCTGTACTGCCGTGCCCACGTGTTGAAGGCAAGGAAGTAACACCATTTACAAGGATACTAGGGCGAGCTCACATTGCCCATCTGGCCTGGTTCTCCTGTCCGTCTGTCTGTTAGGGAGACATTTGTTCCTTTGGACGGCGTTGAGGTGCGCGCAAACACGCGCTCATAAAATGTACACACACACATACACACGACGTCCCTGTTAGTGACGGATGCGCAGCAGCGCTCCGGCCTTGGGGGGAGGGGTCACGAACGTGACCTTCCCATCCCGCACCGCAGAGCCAGGAGAAGGAGGAGGAAAGACTTACCGATGGGGGAAATGCAAAGATTTTGTAATACAGACACAGATAGGGCAACGCAGGTTGGTGCAGTTTTGGTCTCTGAGAAGGCGTGTCTACCTAACTCTCACAAACAACTGTTTGCATTGAGTGCTAAAAAAAGGTGGGGGGGTCATCTATAGCCTCGCGAGATCAAGATGGTCTCGCTTCAGTTCCAATTCCGCCGTGAGAATCAGTCTGCAAAGCCTATAATTATTCTGTCTGAGTAGTAACTGAACTTACTAATCAGCGATGATAGCTATACGGGCGTGGTTTAGGTGTGCCTACAGCAACGTACCCGCCATTCACAAACAGTTTCAATGTACGGCTCCCCAGATGGCGGTGTGACAACAATTCATCTGGCATGTCAGGTTAGGTCATCTATATAACTCTAGAGGATCCTCCAAAAGTCAAACGTGGAAGCATCTCTCTCTCTCTCTTTCTCTCTCTCTCTGACACAGAGAGACGGACAGAGGAACACGCAGTGATAAAAACAGCAGAAGAAGACATATGAGTTGGGGAAATCATTCCGGTGATTGGGAAGGGGAACAAAACTCCATGGTATGTAGTATAAATAAAGCTGTTGTGGACGAAGCAGGGATCAGTGTATGTGTGTGTCTGTTTGAAGAGGGTGGGTTAATGGTCTGGTGGCCAGAGACCCCCTTACCTATTGGTGGAGGACAGGGATGGTGTGGTTGAGGGGGGAGGGGTGGGGGGGTTAGTTTGTATGTGGTAGAGGTCATGGGGTCAGAGACACAAGGAGGGCCCCAGAGAGGAACGAGGCACCCAGCATAACATGGGGGGGGGGGGGTAATTTATACACCTGTCATGGGTAAGTACGGGGGGAGGCCATCGGGGTCACCGGGCAATTTGTATAGCCGTGGTGCTGGAGAAGTGGAGAAGTGGAGAAGTGGAGGGGGGGGGAATATCACCAAGGCCAGAGCTGCACAAAGAAGCCCATTTATGCTCTTCCCCTCTGGTCTTGTCTTAGACCTGGGCCCTGGTCACCTGGAGACATTGGTCATTGTCCATTCAGAATGATGGACGTCTTGTAGGAGGACAGAGAGAGAGAGAGAGAGAGAGAGAGAGAGAGAGAGAGAGAGAGAGAGAGAGAAACATGCAACAGGAGAAATGACGAGGTGGTTGGGTTACAGCTGCCACGACCTCAGAGGTCACAAGGTCACCTCGTTCTCCCCTTCACGCTAATGTAGTGCGCGCGCGCACACACACACACAGAGCGTGTTCAGACAGGCATCACACACATACACACAAGGCCTGCTTGTTGCCTGTTAAAGGTTTTGGTTTTGGGTCAAATGTTATTTAGTACAGATGGGGCATGTATTGTGTGTTGTGTTGATGTGGACCCCAGGAGGAACAGCTTGAATACCGTAATAGCTGCTAAAGGGGATCACAATAAACACATTGACCAACGAATGTAGGTCCACTGAGCGATGTTGGAAAAACTATAGGAGAAAAAAAGACAGACAGTAAAGTATACATGAACTGAACATAAACAGAACGTATAGTATGTTGTGATACAGTATGGTTGAAACCGTGAGCTGGAGATTCAACGTGCCAGAACCTCAGGCCCAAAGGACTATAATAAAATTATAAATGCATTTTCCTTCTCATTTATTTCATGAGAATAAAAATATTAGGTTAGATTAATATGAGTCTCAAAAATATTTAATAGGAAGTCTAACCATTTGGGAAAATACTTTTGAGATTCATAAATCTCAGCCAGCATCTATAGCCCTCGTACAAATATAAATAAAACATGTTTAGCGTGCACACACACGCAAACACAAATCTTAGAAACGTATCACTTTAAAACGTAAGGTTAAGTGAAAAAACAGATAAAATAACCTAAACTAAACAGTGGAAAACAGGCCATAAAACACAATATACAAAAAAATAACTGCTGTAAAGTAAACACATATATCACTAATAAAACACACATAAAGACCATTAATTAATAAGATTTAACAAGTGGCTGCTTAAAAACAAGCCAGCCATGCACAGTTCCTTGCATAGACCCCCTGTCTGTAAGCCGTGACAGTGAAATCCCCATCACTCAAAGCAGGCATCGCTCCAGATCCTAGAGCTGTTTGAAATGTAATATCAATACAAGTACCATGAGACATCAACAGTCTGCTTTAGACCTATAAACAGTGATTTAACTTTCAAGTTCACTGTCCTGAAAACAAGTTATGTTCTGACCTTGTGGCTTGTTACTGCCCTCTAGTGGAAGGCCTACGTACTATAGAATGCCTTGCCGGTGCCCAGTAAATTAAAATATCTGATTCTTATCCGCCTTAAGCGCTACACTTGAGCTCAGTGTGAGGAATGGTTAGATGTTTTCTGTCCGGGGAAGAATTCAGGCCAGTGTGTTCCTCTTGCGGTTATGCTCTGGTGCATTTTGGATGAGATCCGCAAGCGTTGCGCTAGTCATCCGTGGTGGGCCTCAAACCGTGACAAAAGCTTAGGTCAACTTCGCCGCGGCCTCTATAACAAGCTCCCTCAAACAGCAAAACACTCGAAACCGTGCGACGAATGTTAAATAAAATAAATAAATAAATAAAATAAAAAAGCTAAAAAGTTGGATCTACGTTTACTCAGGTGAAAATAAGTTGGGCTTTGTGAAGCCCTGTTCATTTGCAGCAGCAGCGAACCTGCTGACCGAATGTCTTGGTAGGACATATAATCCCGGAATGCTGTCTTGGAATGTTGGAAATGAATTGGCTTTGTCTTCAATGATGGCACCGCGGTAGGAGGCGCTGAAAAACCATGATAGCCTATAAGTGCATACAGGTGCAGGCGGAAAAGGTCGGCACGGCAACCAAAGCATTGAAATTCCCCTAGCAGGCAGGTATCTAGAGGAGTCATGAGGACAAGGGGGTAGATAGACTCTTAAAGGTATCGTCCAAGTATGAGGCCTGGGCTCGGTGTTGATGTCAATGACATTAAATGATAATGAAACACCACTGTCCACGTGTGTGGGCATGTTTGAAGGCGAGGGGTAGGCCACGGCGAGACACGAGGAGAGATGTAGGTGAGAGGTAGAGAGGAACGCTTGCAGTGACGGGGAGGTGGACACTCTCACACAAGGTTTCACGACAAAAGCTATTGGTGTGTAATGCTGGTTGCAATCACAAGGGCAGTATTGAGCAGTGTCTCTTTAAACCTTCAACTACTTGGTGACCGAACGTATTTCGGGGAAGGGAGGGGGACTACGGCGACTCCCAGGTGTTGGTGTTGCGCGCTGGCTCGATTTCTCCTGGATTAATATCGCCCCACTAGAGACAACAACGAGTGAACAACCATATCTGGCCTGGCAGGCTTATTGTGCGCAATTGTGTGAAATGGGGCCAAGTTGTTCTTAGGAGGGCGACACACACCCAGCAGAGATAAATCTGCAGAGTTAACGCTGGGGGCCCTGTGACCCCCCCCCCCATCCCCAGCCACCCCCGTCCTCCCCCACGCACAATGGACGAACGGAAGATGTCCGGAACAATGGCGCACAAACCTGCCTTTATCTCAGCGCTATAATCCCCCCCACCCCCTCTCTCTCTCTCTCCTCCCCTCCCTTTCCAATCCCTCCATTCCTCCATCCCTCCCGCAACAGCCATTGACGAGCCCCCTTCCCCGCTGGGCGGCCGCCCACGGTGAGCCGGGGGGCAGCACAATGGTGGCGTAATCGTATAGCGGAGGTTTCCCTGGTCCCTCTCTCGCCCCCACCCTTCCCCCTCCCCGGGCTCAGCCCTAACAAAATGGCCGCTTGATTGAAGGCTTTCTGAGGGCAGGCGCTATGTGAAAGCAGGGACTACGCGCTGATCTAATTAGGGGACAATGCTGTAATTAATGCTACTTTGAATGCGACAAAATTGAACAAATTCGGACTCCGCGGGGAGAGAATACACACGCGCGACGTGCCAACGACGCACATTCAGGTGTGTGTGTGTGTTGGGCGCGTGTAAATGAACACGCAAATGCAAACAGAAAAAGCAGAGTCACATGTTTCTTTCCCTTAAACTCCCACAAAAGAACTTGGCAGTGCGAATGGACTTGGCAACGAGGGATTAAATCAGATGTTGAATGAGTCATATATATGGTACTTAAACTCATATTACGACATCCGTAAGAACACATATGCCTACCTAGCTGGAGATTTACAATGGACTGAAGCAGAAGCTCTTAAAGTGACTCTACATGACTTGATACTAGAGCACATGGACGTAAATGTAGTTTGAACATTGGGGGAAGACATAAAGTGGGGGGGTCTGGGGGCCCTCCCGCCGAAAATTTGGAGAATGAAACATTTGTTTTCTGTATTCTGGAGAATTCTTATGGAACCATTTGTGCTTTTTCAGCATTAACATACATGGAAATGCATTTTTATTTCAAGAAAAACATTAAATACAGGAACACAATTCAAAACATATGAAAACTATTGGAGCAAGGGTTATTAAACTATGTATTTCTCAATTCCTCTGGTAGGCATAGGCCTATTTAATTTCAAAATAGGCCTGATATAATTTACTCTTCTATCCTCTTTTCTTTGGGGGAAGTAAATATGCATGTTACATATTCATGTCAATGGTCAATTAATTCATTTTAATTAATGTATTATTAAACCCTGGACTTCAATAGCGCATATGCTCATAAACTCATGCATTTGTTCAATACCTTCTGAATATTCAAAACATCTTGTGTTTTGGGATGATTTAGGTTTAAATAGCTAGTTAAAACAATAATAGCATACAACACATTTTGGCAACATTTTGGACATAACCTATTCTATTATCTACCGGGCGGCCCCAGTGTGTTGTTCTTTTACTTAAATATTGAGGGGGATGCATCCCCTGCATGGAATCTACGCCTATGCTAGAGTACCAGCATCTCAGAGTGAAACAAATCAAGTCAAGTCAATGTTATTTATATAGCCCTTAATCACATTGCAGTCTCAATGGGCTTTACAGCCTTCATTTCACATGGAAACAAACAACACCCCCTTAACCTGCTCCTTCCCCCAGGCAAGAAAAAACGTCCATTAAAACCAAACAAATGCTTTGTGGGCCACACACACACACACACACACACACAAACATGCATGTGCGGCCTGCCTGGTTATGAAAACAAACAAAAGAGGAGGTTATATTATACCCAGAAGGAGTGTGGTGTAATTCTCTGCTCAGGACATAGCTTCACTATATCTTTAAATGGAAAAGATGTTTGCTGCCATATTAATGTTTAAAGTATAATATAGCGCACCTTTAAACAAAACGTCTAATACATGTACCAGCATTTAAAAACATCTGCAAACACCTGAAGGACAACAACAAGGTCAGAGAACGCATTTACCCGAATAACTGGTTACCCAGCCCTCCACCAATTGGTACAAGCATTGAGGGTCCCGCTATCTTGCCCACGACCACCTGAATGCCCCTTCCCGCCTGCGGGCGAGGCCGTGGAAGCTGTTAGCTGTCTCCTCACTAGACAAACTGCTTACAGTGTAATGCCGTAGAACACCAGGGGCACTCAAGCCAAACTGAGCTGAACCAAACAGGGTGCGGTCGCAAAGTGACAGTTACAGTGACAAAAGGGGTTGTGGTGGGACGCCAAGCCCCCCCCCACCACATCTCCACTTGACATTCATCTCCTCTCAGATCACTTGAGTGTGACTGTCCCCGCGGTTTGCCCAGTGTGTAGCCCCGACTCCCGTTTCCAGCCCCCCCACCCCCTTCCAACAATGCCGCTGACACGTATTGTCGGGGTGTCACTGGGTTTTGGGGAGGGCCTCGTGCGTCCAGTGGACTGAGACAAGTGCTGCCATACACGCTCGTCCCATGTGTGTGAACGGATGGCCGTCTGCAGTGCTTAGCGCCCCACAAAAGGGGCCTTTATCCATAACTTGGCCCCCTGGAACCGTCAAACTGTCCGTTTAGAAGGTTCCTTTTAGAAAATGAAAACTTTTTGTGTTTGTATAATGTAAACAGGGAAATAATGGCGGAGTCATCAATTGTAAGCAAATTCCACTTTCTTCATCAAAATGAGTGAATCCTCACTAGGCCAGCTGCCCGTTATGTCTGCGAACAAAGTGGTGCACACCGCACCACACAACAATATCCTAGCTTTCGCAATGCATTTATAATGTGAGGTGCACAGCTTCTGAGGGAGCGCCTTATGGCATTGAAGAAAGAGGCGTTTTGCTCAATTACAAATATAAACAATCAACACTGCAAAAGTATGAATGCCAGATCTCCCCATGACTTAGCACTTTAATATAATTTGAATGTGTTAAATAAAATTATAAAATGTCCTGTTCTACTTTCGTTTTAAAGCTACACTCCTGGATTTGTGTCACTGCACTTCACATCACCACAAACAAGATGGGCTGAATCGCTGATAGCGCTCGTCTCTGCTCCTCCTCCCACAGAGCTCACAGACCCACACCACACTCCACCTCTCCCCCTGCAAAGCCACACTGACACACAACACTAGGCAACATTCAACAGGGATTTTCTCCTGTGGGATGCTAATGTTCAGGTCATGCCACTTGCATCTTGCCGGCCAACCAAATCAGAGCTTCTTAATAAGCACAATGCGCTGTCAAATGGCTCAGCAGAGGCCGACGGCGGAAAACAGCCTCCGCTATTCAACATCACATACTGATGGCAAGTGGGCTTTGGCAAGTGTCCCAATATTGTCATTAGTCTGGCTGGCCTCTGTGCTCGGGTGGGGAGGCCTGACGCAGGGAACACAAGTCACCGCTAAAGGCCCATTTATGCTTCTGCGTCTAGCCTACGGCGTCAGCTGCGGCGTATGCTCGACATATTATGCTTCTGCGTCTGAATTAGAATGCAGTGGAAACGTTTTGAAATAAGCATGCAAAAATGTTTCTTTCCAGCAAATCTAATAATTAAACCAGGATTGTCAAAGGGAGACAGTGTGCACGCAGGCTATGGTGTTTTTAACATTCCGAATTCCATATGGGCTTGCATCTACAAGACCGGTGTGTCGAATCAACGAACGGAGGTAGTAACATTTTTGGACAGACGTCACCCTATGCCAGGGCTATTCAACTCCGGTCCCGGAGGGCCGCACCCTGCATGTTTTAGATCTCTCCCTGCTCCAACACACCTGATTCAAGGTTGTTAGATACCTGATAACGACCAGTTCATTTGAATCAGGTGTGTTGGAGCAGGGAGACATCTAAAACATGCAGTGTCCGGGACCGGAGTTGAATAGCCCTGCACTACGCCATAGCTGGACGCGTCGGTTACGCCCCATCTGTAGGTGATGATGTAGCTTTGACGCAGAAGCATAAATGGGCCTGTAGGCAGCCATCAGGACAGGCACAAACGTGTGCGTACTGTATATATATTAGTGCAGTGTGTGTGTGTGTGTACAGTATATACAGTGCATGGGTGTGTGAGAATGCTCTATTTATGTGAGCATGCGCAAGGTCACCTGTATACGTGTGTGTGTATAATATATATATATATATATATATAAATACAGTATATATACAGTATCTCACAAAAGTGAGTACACCCCTTACATATTTGCAAATATGTGAGCATATCTTTTCATGTGAC
>JAODLL010002446.1:0-12382 GCA_026546735.1 Forbesichthys agassizii | reverse complement strand
GACATGTAGCAAGGTTAACGGAGCAGTCGCCCAATATGAACATATGTGTGATGTCTCTTAAAAGTACAGTCAGCTATACCAAAGTGTGTGTGTGTGTGGGGGGACCGAGTTGGGGGGGATGTGTGCTATTAAAATATCAGTGTTGGAGGCAGGCAGAGGGATGTCGTTGCTACGGCGAGCTTCAATCCGCTACACTGCAGGTGGCTTCACTGTTCCTTACTACAAACTACATTTTCCTCCTGTAGACATTATTATAACAATAATAATAATAATAATAATAATAATAATAATAATAATACAGTTGCTCCGTTGAGGACTGCCAAAGCACACCTCCTGCAATCTGTTTTATTTATTGATTATGTTTTCCTCCAGTCACTAATTAAACACAGGCTTCTATTAAGGACACTAATCCACTGTTTGACGTGATGTTGAGCAAGAGGTGCAAATTGGGACACTTTGGAAGGCATTGACTATACAAACAGTTGTCCTCTGAATACTCTGTGGCCTGAAGACCAGGAGGCATGCAATGCTTTATCGTACAGCAGATTTGGTTCACTTGTTTACATAATGGATAGTGTCAAGAAAGGTCTTAAGCTATGAACCACTTCTTTTTAATAAAATCATACTTCTCAGCATTTCCCTGAAGATCTGTTCCGTGTGTGTGTGTGTGTGTGTGTGTGTGTGTGTGTGTGTGTGTGCGCGTGTGTGTTACTGTTTGTACACGTGCGTGAGTATTCCGCCTCTCCGCTCTGTCTCCTGTAATGGTCTCGGTTCTGTGATGACTGAACAGACCTGCCAGGCGAGCCCAGAGAGCAAGCGGAGAGAGATTGAAGAGGAATGCCTGCTCCCTCCTCTATCTCTCCTCATCTATAACTGGCGTCTGACGCACGCATCGGCGGCGTGATGGATGGACGCCTCGGCCTATCTGTCCACTTCTCATGCCATCACTCCACTTCCTGCTCGCTCGCTCGTTTTTCTCCACTTCGCCTCTCCGCACACACTCTGTCATGCGCTCTCTATGGTCTCACTTCATCGCTTTCTCCCTGTGTCTTGCCTAGGCACGGGACGATATGAGAAATGCACGTCAAAATATATTGCTAAAGATGAACGAAAATGATCCCAATAATCAACAACATATATGCTTAATACACCTGAAATGACACTAAAACATACTAAAACTTTCTCACCTTTACAAATGTTTTTACGTACTGTATCATAGTCTTGAAACACGTCCAATTTAACCTTTTTATGTGGAGGATACAATGGGCAAGCCGAGCCTTCAGCCATGGCGACGATTGACTGGAAAGATGAGGGCTAATAAATAAATGAGGAAAACAATTCAATTGGACTGTACATTTGAGGTGCAGCTTTTTTCACGTAACTCGTGAAAACATTTATGCTTTCTGTAAGATATTCATGATTATCCCGGTAATTGACATCCACCATGATACAATTTTCATGACTTTCATCCCAATTAATGATTTAATCCTCCCACCCCTAGTCGCCCCCCCACCCCGCCCAGAGCCTACCACGCACTTCTGCTTGTGCTCGTACTGTGTGGGTGTGTGAGTGTGTCCAATCCCCTCCCCTACCCCCACTTTGAAAGTTGATGACTCTGTAATAACTGTGACACAGTAATCTGTCACTTTGTTTTGGAGTATCCTGTGTGTTGCGAAAAAAAACCAACTGAGGCTTACGGATAATGATGTGGCTTATAGCGTAAGTTCTGCTGATACTGTTTGTAAACTTATGATGAGAGTGCTACAAATGTAATCCAACAGAATATAAAAAAGGGGTTTGGCATTGTGTTTAGTGCTTGCAGTGCAATGGCTATGCTCTACAAAAATGCCTCTGGTGATTACAGTGGCGGGCCGTGCATTAAACACCTAGGCCTTCAGTGATGTCCTACTTAGTTTGACTTCAATAAATACCTCTCATAATACATTCATTTATGACACCACGTGACCACGGCTGGATAAATAGTATACAGAATCACACTTAAGCACTACTGGGCATTGCATCACCACAATTGTTTACAAAACGGGCTATTTTCCAGCGCATTTAAAAATCAATAAACCCGCACCAGCAATTAAAACATCTCTACGTCGTACTGTCAAAACAAAAAAATAAGTGTATTTAAAATGAACTGTCCAAAAAGTTTTAATAAGTCCACATAGAATACAAGCAAGCTTTAGCAAGATAACTAAATAGCAAAATCTCAGTTTAATATCAGAGAGACACCAACAAGATGACCGAAGGCAAAACGTTGATTTGGAAAATCAACGTTTTGCCCTCCTTCAGTCATTGTGGGTTAAAAAAGCGAGTAGATATATTAGATTTCTCTCTCTGCTAACGGGGTGTGGCTCCCGTGCAGCTCGGTTGATCTGCGTTGAACTCACAAGTGAGTAGGCTGCTATCCTTCTCCTTGCCGGTTTTGGCAAAAATCATAGTCAGTTATTTTGGTCAATATTGAGCTAATGATTATTTAGCAATTACCCATTGACTTTGGACACGTCTTGCATTATTGAACCTAAAAATCTAGTAAAATAAAAACAATTTACCAGTAGATGTATTTGTTCTTTAAATGGAAGTCAACTGAAAAACAAACAATTGTAAAGAAGTATAAATAATTTAAATTATATATTATAAATCCTGAGATAGAATATGTGTTAATGCCACAAGCTGAAACCAAGGACATTGCAGGTCTACAGTGGGCGGGGGGAAGGGGGTCTTTAGCCCTGCTAAAATATGACTTTGCTCCTCAGGCCCAGGGCAATACAGAGGCCAGGTCGAGCAGCTCATATCATTAAGACAGTGTCCTGCAGCATCTTCTTTTTGATGCTTGATGGTGAGGTCTGATGTGGTATTCCTGTGCTGCAAATATTCAGTTGTTGAAGAGGTAAACAAGATACACACATTTCTCTACAATGTGAATTCAACCAGATGGCTGAGCGACATATTGACGGCCTCCAGCACATCAATGTCCTGCAGTGAAAGGGTGAGACGTCTGACCTTTTAGCCATGTGAAAGGACCCGGGCGATGGCTTTCTACTGCTCAAGGACCCTGTCGATCATGGCCGGCCCAGATCCCCACCTGGTTGGACATTCTGGGCCTAATGTACAGTACCCATTAGAGCGTTAGAAACCGTTTTAGGCATAAATCTATCGCAATTTGCGCCTAAAAACATGACTTTGTATTGTACCACATTCTGCCTGCTGATGAAAAACAGGATCGCACGTTTGCGCTTTTCTATTGTTATAGTTGAATTCACGGGCCGGTGTGTCGGCGCAAACAAATGGGAGAAGATGGATAAGGAGACAGTGATTACCTATTTTGCTGAATGTATGAAAACTGCAATTAAAAGAACAAGTTTCTTTGAGCATTTTATTCTGTCAGATAACACATTTAATTTCATCGACTGCATCAAAGCATTGTCATTTGTGTCAACAGGGTGTGTGTGTGTTAGAGAGAGAGATAGAGAAATAATCACAGAGAAGCTCACAATATAAATTATATTATTTGTATTATTATTATTATCATCATTATTATAATATAATATTAATAACACACTTCATTTATAGAGCACATTTAATAACCAAGATTACAGTGCTTTGGCAGACAGAACAAAACAGAATAATCTGTCAATTAAAAAAAATAAATTAGGAGGAATTAGAGGAATTATAATGAGAGCAAATGTTATGCATAAAAGATTACTGTAGTACAACCAAATTAAACTCAAACTAAAACAAAAAAAAACTCAAATAGTACACAGAGAATAAGAGAATAAAATGACAAACAAAAGATCACGTCACATGAAGGAAAGCCTATATGAAAGTGTTCATTCATTTAAAAGATCATTTAGTCTGCCTTATCTCCATGTGTAGGGTGTTCTCGGGGGTAGGGGGTGTTTGGAACCGTCAGCTAGGTCCAATCTGAGGATCTAAGGCTGTAGACTAGAGCTCTGTGACGTGAGGTCTTACTAATTCTTACTAATTAAGTCTTACTAATTAAAATATTTTCACAGTCTTATACTTCAACAAATGTGTGACAAACTGTGACTTTCATAACTGTAAAATGTTTTATATTTTCTTAAATAGACAAACATCATATGTGTACTTCGTGTCACAATTCAATTCTCTATCAAAAAATAATTTGATTGTTTTTTCCAAACTAAGGTATTTTTTTCCAAACATAGGCCCTCTATATTAAATTGTAACATTTGTATGTATGGCTCCGTGGCGTAGATGGACAATTTGTCCGCTTTTTAGTATTCGGCTGTGGACATTTGCAACTTCCTTGCAGCATTTATAAACAGGGCAAGCAGGGAAGCGCTTGTGATAAAAATGTCATCGCTTATCTAAAATGTTCTGTTTCTTGAATCCCTGGTTACCAACAGTGCTAATAATGGAAACGTATACTTTTCTAGCAGGAATGTGATGGCATCTGTTATTTTGTTATGTATTTTATTTATGTATTGCTGGATTAGTAGGTGTTTGAATTACCATCATCGCAAAATTAAATGCTGCAAAATATTAGTTTTGTCTCAATTATGTTGAATTTCTGATCATTATTATCAAGCCCTAATAGCTTGCATTACCCTCTACCACTACACCAAGTCAAAACATAAACTGAGATGGTGAGGAAATATGCTGTAGGCCTCTGGGGGTGCCGTCACACAGTCAAGGAGTGTGCCTTTAAAAAACAAAACAGTAGTTACTCACCAGACTGCACGTCGCGTTGTGTGAAGGTGAGTGGGTCCATGCACGTGTGAAGTCATTGATCATACCAGCTGTGTGAGCAGTATAACCAGACACTGCAGGATATGAGGAGACGTGCCACTTACATATCATTTTCAATGGAGCTCGATGGGATAATTCTGAAAAGGCAAATTTGGCAATTGGAGGTCTCCTTTATAACCAAGCATTATATAATGCCAAGCATTATTTAACTAATCGTGTGGTTGCACTAATGCACGCCAACTGTTGTGCATGTGTAGTAGAAGTACAGTATAACCTGTGGAGAAAATGGCTTTTTAAATCTTATTTTTAGGGAAAAGTCACTAAATGTGCTAAATGTTTTTTATCAGATTTGACTCACGATTGTAAACATGCAATATTGATGTTCCTGTGACCATTGAAAGTGCAGTTATGACCCTATCCATATTCATTTAAATACAGTCTTCTTAATAACTTCTTGTGGGCGTGTCAAAGATGGCTGCCGAGACGCGAGACTTGCCTATAAGAACTTTTGTATTTAAAAATGATCATTTTGGTCTGAGGCCATCACAAGATCATTTTAGTCAACGGTAACACTCGATATGTGTCGAGTTCTAACGTGTTATGGTATGGTAATCTATCTGTTTATGTGCAAATGCAATATTAATTAATTTATATTAAGTTGCAGGGTGGAATAGGTCATTCATGATTTAGTACGGTCTACTTCAACATACAGAACAAGTGGGGTTTCAACAAGCCATTACATGGGGACCTGCATAATTAGACTAATGAGTTATGTTCCTCCAAAATATCTCAATAAGATATAAGGCCTGAGCATCATGTATAAACAGGAGAGAATCTAAGATGTGCAAAAGTTCTAAAAGACCCTTGGATGCTTCAAGTGTGCAGGTTGACCTAATTGGCCCATCTATAAAGTAAAACAAATATTTGGGGCACATATAGTAATCTGCAGGGTGACACATCCATGCAGGATTAATTTTACATGTTTTATTTAGGGTTACATTCCTTCCTGTTGGAATTAGTCCCTCGCTGAATGTGGGGCGTGTGTTCCCCTCCCCGTTTCCAACTAGTGGAATATGGGTTACGTTCCCTATGATTATGGATGTCAGCCTTCGACTGCAGACGGCAGCATTCCATGTTTTAAATTAATTGTTTTGTTAAATGTTACATGACGGCGTACACTCACTTTAACGCCTGGCTCTAACCCGGGGCCGACTTAAGAAAGCATAGGCCTGCACACGCACGCATGCACACGCATGCTTATTTAATGACCGTCACTGGTAGTCGAGATGGAAGATGTGTGTATGCATGCACAACAAACACAGAGAGCTGTTTAAATCAACAGCCATCAGGCCAATGAGTACCACACGTGAGTGATGCCCTAGCTTACTTATCCAATATGTTTATATAACCCCTGCCTGCTACTTACTGTAATACGTATTCTGCCCACAAAATAAGTCTTCCTACACAATTAGGTCAGAGCAGTTCTCAAAACACATTGAACCCCACAGAGACCGAGAATTGAGTGGGGAGTGGTCTCATGCTATAGAAAGTGTTTGGAAGCAGGCTTCTCCTCTAAGGTGTTTTCTGTACAGTAGGTACAGTGTTTCTGTGAGCTTTGCACATCGCCAAATAAATCGCAGGAGCCTGCCCTATATTGTCTCTCATTATACCGTTCACAGTTTACATTTTTATGTCTGTTTGCTAAAGCCAATTGTCCTATTTAGCTTCCCCCGGGAAGCATTCAGTGTTAAGCCGGGATACTTTTATTGGTATTTGTGGTTTTTGTAGAAGAGTCATGCTGTCAGGTTTAATTGTCTTCGGCTATTCTCGTCATGAGTGTGCGTGTGACAGCTGATGTAGATCTCTTTCCAGCTGTTTAGTTTTTTTACTGCCAATTCACTCAACCAGCAGCTGTTAACAGTAAATGTGTAGTGCTTATAGTTCACCATACCACCCGTAACAGTGAAGCCTCCCCGGTGGCCTAATCACTCATCCCGTAGATTGATGGCTGACTTTTATTGTAGCTGTTGTGCAATTTTGGTGCTTTTTGTTTGCACTTGTAGACGAAGTGGAGACACATGGAGCTCAAGCACCACGCCAGTGTTATCAATCACAAGTATATATTTCTACTGTAGATATTTATTTCTAAATCATATTTTAGCGTTCGCTGTGGAGCTGCCAAGTGACTGCCGTTTAGAAGAAGAATGCTGTGGCGGCAGCAAACGACAAGAATCATGTACACCTGCTGTGGTATTTCTTCTCAGTGTTGATTGAGACACTTGGGACAAGCGACACACGTCTCATTGTACTGATCACCTCTCCACTCAGGACTGTCTGGCCAAGATATTTGAATAATAATAACAGAGATGGAGCGCTGTTATTTCAATGGAAGCAAAAATGGAACACCTCAGGGGTGCATTTCCTGTACAACGTGGAAGGCTAGCATTGAACTTACAAACGAAGTACGACAGTTTCCCAAAAGTATCGAACTTTGTTAGTATGACAATGGTTTGAACTATGTTGGTTTCAACCACCGTAGTTCTAACTATAATGTTTCCAGATGTGTTCAGTCTGACTTTTACAGCGGGAAACTTATGTCATGTTATGCCTTAATTCAATAGCCTATGGGCATTGATGATATGAAATTAGAAAATAATGATCTAGGTTATTCATACAACCTGCTCATTAGCTGCAATAGGCTATAACAACAACAACCATAACAATAATACAAATATGAGTAGGCCTATTCATATAAGCTAACCTCAGAAACAATAATAACAGACATATTCTGTATGCGAGATAAAGAGAAAAAAAAGTTATTTCTTCTGTTTTGATCCTATAACTGAACTATAGCCTATAGTAAAACATAGGCTACATGTGCAACTAGTCTACTCATGTATTGAGAAATAGACATTTAAAAGTAGGCCTACTTTTACAACAAATTTTAAAATATCTTATGTCTACTGTTTTCCTACAGCAAGATTAGATAGACATGCTTTCTAATAAACCTATTTGACTGCATCTTCTGCCGTTTATGGCGTAGTCATCACAAACTATGCTTCTTAACGACACCTCGAGAGCTGTAGTTCGAACGACTCAATTTAACGAACGTTTGTTGGAACTATGGGTTTGGGAAACACGCGTCATTTAACTATGCATCGTACTACGTAACTCACCAACGTAGTTTCCTCCATAGTTCAGACTATGGGTTTGCGTCGCAACTGTGTAGTTCCAACCATATACATTTCTAACATAGTTAGCAATGATGCTTTTGGGAAACGCACCCCTGGTTTCTTAAGTGGGCGTGTCACCAACAGCATGTGGCCCTAGATTGATTGTATAGGTACTTGGGAATGAAGGTAATGTACTCAGAATACCCATTAACGCCCCCAGAGAAAAATAATGGGCAATATTGTGGTGAAAACCGTGTACCTCCCCATTGACTTGCATGAAACGCTGGGTCATGCTAGTGTGCATTGAAGTCCCGCCCTCCTTCCCTTGTAAAAATCTAATGCGGAAGTGCCATCCATTGAGCCCTCTCTGTTAATTCAAATGATCTCTGGTCTGGTCGTGTAAAGACCTCACTTGACTGACATGTCCCCTATTCCCTCTGTCAGTGTTGTCACCGTTAGTGCAGGACGGCTGACTCCTTCTTTGAGGTTGGTTCCTTTGCTGCTATACAGTCTGCTGGTGTCAGCAGACGTGCAGCATTCTAGCCATTAGCTAGAATAATGCGACAACCACCGATCTTGTATTTTAAGTCGAAATCGGGTCAATTACGATCTCCTATCGATGCTTTACTAAGCCTGGCTTGTTAATGAGAAAACCTACCAACTTATTGAAGTTCAACAAAATAACTACTAGACTATCCTAAAGCCTAGGACTTTAATCTTATGGAATGCATTCCATTCATCTACAACATATTACAGTACAGTATATTAGAGTACAGTTGTGTATCGAGTAGAGAAGAATAAAGACCACAATGCTATTTCTACTGAGTAATTTGGAATACCACAAAGAAATGATCACTCTCCAAATATGTCACCATTTCCCACAATGATGTCATGACTGTAACTCTTACATTAAAATAAATTAAGGCAAAGCAAAGAATAAATATAGAAGAAATGAGGCTAGCAAATTAGAAATCCTATTTTCAAATTTAGCTTTCATCTTCAAAGCGCCATGCTATCTGCTAATAGTACAGTGGCGGACCGCGGTGCATCACGCAGAGCCAGCCAGCCAGCCCCTGTGGCATGTGTAATTGTTCACATGCAAACACACATGAAGTGTGGCCAACTCCCCCTTTGCACTGTGTCTGAGAGCAGAGTCTCTATACACTGGTAATCACTGCAGCATGTAATTTACCAATTGATCCCCATCAGCCCCAATTATACCACTAGAAAAGCCTTCACTGTCCACACCCCCATCTCTCTCTCTCTCTCGCTTGCTTTGTTTGTATGCCTCCTATATGCACCCATCTGCTCTTCGTGTATGAGGTTGTGTCGATCCTGCCGTTTGAAACCATTTTACACCTTAAGGGAAAATCAATCCTATCCAGCGACTAGCATGTCAATGTCCATGGTGTGCGTCACAACGTACACACTGTGTAACAGCAATGACCCCAGCTTGTTAAAAAACGATTTGCCCTTTTTGTCTCAAACATTCTGGTGTGATTTCAGAACATGTTTCGTGATAACAGCTCGGAACGTTTTTGAATGAATAACTTGCTTAGACTAACACATTCTTAAGAGGACAGATAATCAAAAAACATTTATAAAAAAGTTCCCCAATTGTAATTGACAGCATACTGTAGATGAAACTAAAACATTTTCTGTGCCTGAAATATTTTAATGAGAAAAATTGAGTGAAGGAGGTTTCACAAAATAAATGAAGTAAAACAAATATTACAACAAAACCATTTTGCAAAACAAATAAATAATCCAGCACTGATATTTCCTGTTGACTTGTTACAGTAAAAGTCAAGCGTCAGCGCTACTAGTACTTTTATTCATATCAAATAACCTACAGTAATGTTTTTTTGGGCAGTCACGGGGAGAAACGGTTTTCATCAGATTTGACTCACAATTACAGTATTTTTTTTGTCTTTTTTATGTCTTGGTGACTATGAGAATATGGCTCCGCCCCCATTCATTTCAAAACAGCCTGCCGAGTGGCGAGACATACTAGACATATATAACTTATGTTTGTTGCTGTATAAATGCAGTCCATTTATCGCCATGGACAAACTACACCCGGGAAGTAAATGGGCTGCATTAATATAGCGATATATTTGCCTCACATTCATAAACTGATGGTGATTGCTGCCATGCAAGGTGCGACGAACCAGCAGGAGCTGTTAGGAGATAATCTTGGTAGGTAGGTCAACACTGTGGTTTGAACCTACGACCTTCCAGCTGGGAGCCCAACACCCAGACCACTCAACCATCCTGATGGTGGCATGTCCATGGTGGCGGCGGCTTGTCAGTTGGCCCTGGTGGTGGCATTCTGTGAAAATGCTAATGTGAACAGAGTTTCCAGACTATAGTCTCGGCAAACCTGTTCTACCTGAGAGCCATAGTTGGGCAGGCTACACCCTTGCCCAACGGCCGCTGCATACTAACTAATCCGCGGGTGACGCAGACAGGGAAGGTATTAAGGGTTACAACTACTGAATGTCAAATTTGAACAATCGGCAATAGGCTGCAGTGGTGTAGATATTTATAAGTAGGTTAGTGAGGAAATTATTTTACAAAATATCTACAGTAAGCATATTTTATGTGTTAACATTTGGGAACAACTGGTACAAGCAGATGCCCAATCAGATTAAGACCTACCATAATTCTCTAAACTCATAACTGATACCCTGCACGCTGAAAGATGTACAGTTCCCTGAGAGTGTTGACTGATATGTAAAGCCGAGCAAACGTATAATCTTTACTAAAGGTATAGTCAGCTGTAATGCACGTTTTTGTCAAATTCACCTCTCGCATTTTGCTAGATTACCGTTCTGTGTGTTTGTTAAAAAAAATCTACACAGCCCTGGCTCCGTAAGGAACATAAACAAAGTGGCGAACAGTAACAGTGCCCTTGGCTTCAGAATGTGTTTCAATGGGTGGGGCAGACCTTCTGAGGGAGTATGTTTTGATTTGAGCTCGAAATTACAGTAGCAAGTGTTCTCGAGAATGACAAAACCCTGCCTTCAAGTCTGTTTTAACTATTAGCCTACTGTAATTTAAAGGCAAAGTCTGCATTTTGCAAGCTAATTGTTTGATTATACACATTTTGCCAAATTCACCAAATATCGCCTTGCATTTCGCTATCTTACCGTTCTCTGTGTATGTTGTAAAAAAGTATATGATACTTCTACACAGCCCTGGCTCTGTTAAGAGTAACATAAACAAAGTGGCGAACACCGCTCACATCAACAAAGCCGTAGTACTACGCTTTGCTTCACAATGCATTTTGATGTGTGAGGCGGTGCCGCAATGCTGTTTTGATTTGAGCAAGAATGACTGACCCTGCCTTTAAAGATTCACCACATTGATTGTTATCGTTAGCACCTGTGAGGGAATGTGTGGATGACAGTACATTAGGCTGGTCCTTTGTGTTCTGTTATCAACATGTTGCATTGTGTTTTGTTCTGAGTTTCTTCTGGCTGCAGGCAGACACTTTGGAGAGCTCATCATTAAACACAGAGCGAAGGCTTGTTTGTGGATTTCCTTGTTTCATTCCGTTCAGCCTCCCCGTCCATTGCATTTAGTAAAGCTTGCACTATAGTCATAGACACAGGTCTCTTGGCTGTTTAGCACTTATATTTCAGTTTTTTTTATCATGATTATTGTCAATAGACCTTACGGTACATTGCGAAACCCCTACGGTATATTGTGAAGCCCCTGCTCTATAGTAGGGGCGCCTACGGAATATATCACTTTTCAATAATATGTAGTACCCACTTTGAATTGGTAAGAAAACGTAGGAAAAGTTGAAATAACCAAATATATCCAAACTTCATTTTGATGTACAATAATAGGATATAGTTTCCTGAGGTAATCCTTCTGAAATAACCAAATATATCCAAACTTCATTTTGATGTACAATAATAGGATATAGTTTCCTGAGGTAATCCTTCTGCCACATCAGGTTTTTGTCTTTAATGTATTGTAGTTAATGAAAGTCATCAAAGTCATAGGTTGCAAACAGAATGGACAATAGTATCATTATCATCTTGTGGAAATCCACAATGATATGAATTAAAATATAAGAAAGTGAAACATCATCGCTGACACAGACATGTCAATCATGGCTTTTTTTTAATGAATAATATTAAGCAACTTTGCATAGATGAAATAATGAGTTTCCATCACATTATTTGTGCTTTATCGGCTTCGGATGGGGTGAGTAGAGAGTTGGTTGTGTTTTGCAGACGCTTCGTCAAGGAGCGTACATTCCAAAGCGAAAGATTTGCGCCTCTGAAGCAGTGCGGCCATTATCATCTTCTGCGAATCAATCTAAGAAAAGGTTAATTTCCGCATTCGGCTCTACAGCGTGTGCTGTCATCTTAAATATCCTTCTGCATATTAATGAGACGACTTGTCCTTCAGGTGTGTGTTGGTGGTGGGGGGGGGGGGGGGGGGGGGGGGGG
>JAODLL010002445.1:0-12384 GCA_026546735.1 Forbesichthys agassizii | reverse complement strand
ATTTACATTTTATTGTATTTACCAGATCGAAAATCGAAATGACTTGAAAATGTTGAGTATAAAGCTGTTTAATCCTCAAATAAGATGATTTTGAGGATATCTTGCTAATGTTAAACACTCCATTGTGAATCATAGATATGTATAATCGTTGTAATTGTTTTTCAGTTTAGTAATTAGTACTGTACTGTATTAAGTCAAAATAATTTCATGGTGATTATGTATATTATATTAGTTACACTGTTTATATTAATATTAGTAACCTATTTCTTTCTAATTTACAAAAAAAAAAAAGTTTTTGCATAGCAATCAAGCAAAATTCAGTCTTTAAAGTAATATAATTTAGTTTAAACTTATTCTGGTACTTCTTAGTACCAGGGTCACAAATCCCACTTGACCCAAAAAGAGTATGTCATCCTTATATACAAGAGAGGTTATCACATAATATTGAAAAGTTGCCTTTTCCTTCAATGGGAATGAGGTCAGTTGACTCATTGAAGTTATGTTGTTGTTTGCATAAAACTATCTAGACAGGCTGCACTTTATCTTCAAGATGAAATCACAGTGTCTACACATGAAACAGTTTGTAAAGAAAACCACACAAATCACATAGCCATCTCATTCTCCATCAAGTTATGGTTTTGTTAAATTAATGGTATTGACACATTTATAAAATTGAAAAGGCCAAGTCTCATTCGCAGGAAGTAAATGTATGATGACACCTTTAAAATAAGAGTTGCGAGCTGCAGTCACAATGGGGCGTAACAGAATGACACAGTAGAAGGGGGAAAGCGCTTAATGCCTCCAGAACTGATCAGTATTTATGAAATGGTTCCTGGTGCATTACTGGGAATACATAGCACTTATTTCTGTCCTCGGGCTATAAGGGCATAAAAATCATATTATAGCATTTTCTATATCAGAATGCAAGCTGCTCAGTTTCTGTTGAATGCATCAATATGCAAAGATGGGAACCAGATATGTATTTGTGGTTGTGTGTGTACGCATGTCTGAGTGAGTATCAGCCGTGTGTGACTGATGATAAGCAAAGACATTTGAGCTTTGATTGGTCTTGGGTTATGTGTGTGTGTGTGTGTGTGTGTGTGTGTGTGTGTGTGTGTGTGTGTGTGTGTGGGATGGGGAGGGGGGTCTCCAGGGTGGTCCCAGGGTTCAGTCGACCCTCACTAAACAAAAGGTGGAGGACATCTAGCCATGCTTGGCATGAATTTGCATACCCTAACCTACTGATCCATTATTCAGAACAACACCACACACAAACACACACACACACACGCACACACACAATCCGGTACTTTCTACGTTTACCTGCCTCATATTGAACGATTGTTATTCAGTCTTTCTGATTCACAACAGAGGTTTAGCAACCATCATCACATTTCCTACATACAGTACTGTACTGCATGTCCGATGTTGCCGTACAGAGACAGTGTTGGCCAATAGGGCCAGCCTGTCCAGCTGACTGAGCTAAAATGCCTCACTATCTGTGATGGAGTTTCTGGACATATGGACAGCCCTTCTCAGGTGTTCAGTAGACTGAATATTATGTTATTACCTCAAACAACCATAAACAGCAACTAAACTGAAAGTTGTTTATATGGAAAACGGTTTGCGGTCACGGTCTCTGTCTCTCCCCCCTCCCCCCGCTCTCTCTCGCTCTCTCTCTCTCTATCCCCCACTCAGACACCACATTAACCTTTAAGAGGTAAAAAAAAAAGAAAGATCGAAGCTCCCTTGTTAATTTGTGCTAATTTGCTCCAGTCAGTCCAACAAGAGGTAGCCTTCTCTCTCTCTCTCTCTCTCTCTCTCTCTCTCTCTCTCTCTCTCTCTCTCTCTCTCTCTCTCTCTCTCCACTTGTAATTTTTTTTTTAACTTCAATTTCCAGCACAGTGGAACATGTTGGCTGTGTGCCTGCACACTTAGTAGTTTTGTCTGTCCACCACACCGGCCCCAGAGGCTCCCAGGGGCCCGCTTAGGTGCTGAAAATAACTTCAAAGCCACAATCTGGCTTGTCCTCCATTGTAAGCAATGGGGACATGAATATAGATGCATACTGTAGAAGCACTGCCAAACAATATCCCTACATTAAGGTGGCATTGGCACCTGGGAACATTGTACAATATGACAGATACTGTACAGATGGCTTGGAAGACACTTGATGCAATATGAATGTCAGCTTTATGTTGCTTGGAAACATTTCACTGCACAATGTCTTTATATGTGTTATGTTTGTGTGATTATACTGTGACTTATGAAAAGCCTCTGAGGCAGTGAGATAGGGGAGCAGAATAGTCAAATGGACCTGGGTTCTGCCTACTTAAGCATACTGTATATACTATAACGCTTGCTAAATTCAAACTCAAATAAAAACAAAAACACCTCTCTTCAATGCCATAGTGTACTCTATCAGAAGCTTCGCCCCACACATTGGAAACGATTTGTAGAAGTAATCGATTTTTGTTCACTCGGAGAATGGTAAGTTAGCAGACTGTGAAGAGGTATTTGGGGAATTTAACAAAACATGTATTAGCTTATAAATGCTTACTATACCTTTAGTTTATGTGATTGTATACACTACAGTATGTCGGTTTGTCTTCTAAATATACAGTGTGTGCAAGTATTGCAAGTGTATTTCATTCGATTGCAGACTCAAATGTGGCTCAGGCTCCATTTCGAAACAACCAATAACATGCCTTTACCTTATCCGCCAAGTGGGCAAGGAGAAGCTATACCACATATCACTGGGTACCAAAAATAGAAGGGTTAAACAAATCCAGCATGGGATGCAATTTATAGCAGATATACAACCACAGCAAGCCTATACCAAGTGTGGTGCTGCTTAATAACAACATGCACTGGAGAGTCCCTCGTACACCATTACAGAGCAGTCCAAAAACAGGAGATGCCTCGTCCATCCACTAAATGCCATAGTTGGTTAATATCAGGTTCTAGAGGGCAACATAAAATGGAGACTGACCCCCTACACACATACACACACATATACACACACATACACCCCCCCACAGACAGGCAGGCCATGGTTGGAGAAATGCTTAACTTTGAAAAGGTGGAGTCAGCGATTGTACGCTAATGCACGCTATGTCAAATTCAGCAAATATCTCCTTGAGATCCCCAGCTGTGTCCTCTGGGTGCATGCTCAAAAATTTAAGCCGGTGTTTCTATATAGCTCTGGCTCTGTAAATGGGAACACAAAGAAGTGGTGCAGACCACTCACAACAACAATACCCCAGCCATTGTGGGGGGTGGAGCATCTGGGGGAGCTGTCGGGTACGGCCGGAGGGAGGACGAAGACCCAAGTGCAGGAAGCAGAGGCAGGAGATATCAGGTAGAATAAAACAATTCAGGTGGCCGATGACGTGGCAACGGCGCTGTCCGGTGCTGAACCCACAGCCTGGCGCTGTCCAGCGCTGGATTGGCCGTGGATCGTGACAGTGTCATTGAAGGGAGAGGAGTTTTTGTTTTGATTCAGTTCAAATAAACACATTTTCTCCAGCATTGTAGGCTCCACCTTTAAAGATATAGTCAGCTATTGCATTACATGTTAAAATGTATGTATCTGAAATCATAAAATTAAATAGTTTTAGTTATATTTCGGTATAGGCTGTGGGTAGCCTATTATTTCAAGTAATTACATTTTATAATGTCTCGATTGTATATTGATTATTTATCTACAACCAGAAGCTAATACTTGTGCTGAAATTGCAAGCAAATTGCAAATTAGAAAGCTTTTTTAAGAATGACTGACCCTGCATTTAAGCCGTTCTTTAACTTATTCACATCAGTAGCATCTGTTCAGTTTTACAGCAAGATTGAGCTTGGTGTGATAATGTTCTACATCCTATTGATAGTCTAGGGGTTGGCATTATGAGAGTACAAGCCACAAGATGTGGTATCATTTTTTACAGATAAATGTGAAGGTTCCAGTATGTGGAATCTTATAGGAAAACAAGAAACATGAAGGGGTCACATCTGAGGTCAACTTTGATTGGTAGGAGTTATATGGTCATACTTTGTAAATGTATTCTGGATTAATATCAACATTCTGTACTAATTTGAGACTTGCCACTGTATGCCGTTAGAGTAGTCTAAACAGCATGATTCAACCACATGAAAGAACTTTGGTAATGCAGAAACACAATTCTGATGATATAGCTGATATGAAATTCTAACAAGGGAGTGGAGTTGAATACACTTCACAAATGTCATTATGTTGAACTTGAACATGTCGAAATTCAGTCACATCATTGAACAGGTCCAATTACCAGCATCTCCGCTTTCTTTTTTCTTCAGATGTTCAGAAACAGAATGTGAGGTGTGCGTGTTGTTGTACATTATGGACAGTAGCAAACTGTTGTGTATGTTGTACAGCATATGTATGTGAGAATGTATTGCCTTTTGGCAACTAAACGCACCAGCAGATTTCTCTAAATATTACATGTCTGTCCACCTATGTGCATGCTTGTGTCTCACTGGAAGTCACTCATGCTTGAGCCAATTTATCACAATGATTTGGAAGGTATCTCATCTCTGTTGATTTTCAGTGGAAGTGCACATTGTCCCTGATTACAATCGGTCACCTCTGAGCTCATTGCATTATTCATACCAGGACTTGTGTGTGTTCACGAGAATTAATGACTCAGTTCATCCATCTAGCTTGCTATCTAGCTAGCTTTGTAACAGTAACCCTGAAGATATACAGTAGGGTGTTAGATTATACCAGGTGCAAAGTGGCCAAGCGTCAGGCTTGCAACTAGCAAAAACAAAAAAGTCATTGCAAGTTTCAGACTGACGCTGTTGTCATTTTAAGTAGCAGTTGCACCCATCTGAGCGCACCCATCTGAGCGCCTGTGGGTGTGGTGGTCTTAAAAGGAGGTGCAGTCAGGCACATTGTTGTCGCATTGATAACTTGAAGCAGCAGAAAACAATTGTGCGATTGACCGACAAAAATCTGATCTGAAGTCAATGCCACAGTATTTAATTTACATTAGGGCACATTGTCACGATAGTAATATGCATTTACACTCTGCTTGCTACACACACAGGGGTGTGCGAACTGGCATAAACATGCAAATGACTAATACTAGAAAGATTACAATGTGAAAGATTATTATTGTGCACATCAAGACAGTTCTGCTGGAATCCTGCTGTTTTATGGTCTGCTCCTGTGCATTCACATTTGTGCACCAGCAGATGTTTCGTCTGCAGAGAAGTGTTCTTCCTTATTACTTGCTCATACTGTATAATAGCAATCTGCCAAGGTGAACGCACATACAGTATGCCTTTTACAGTAAAGGCAATGGGAGATTACAAACATATTGGTTATATTGTAGCACCATGCACCTACATACAAACCATAGGACCATAGTGAAATTAGCAGTTTAGGCTTTATTGTGTTTACATGGTTTTTCTTTTCTTTGTAGTTTTCTTTTTTCATCACTTTTATATTAACAATCAATAAAGATATTCAATCCATCAATTAATCAGGTTTGCATGTTACACCCAAAACACACCCATGATTAATTGAGAGTATAGCCATTTTGAATTTTTTTTTTACATTTGTCCTGTTGTTAAACTATCAGAAGTGGACAGTGTGCAGTAGAGGCCCTTAAGAGGCCCTTAAGAGTGTCTCAGCCTGTGGATATAAAATACATACTGTTGCACTGGATGTGTTGCGTTCAAAAAATAAAACACAGTGCTCTTTATATTGTGAACATTATGCATTGCTAAAAAGCAACTCGCTTGAGCAATGCAGTTCGGATGAGCACATTTAACCTAGACTGTACACTGTATAAGGATCACCAAAACCTGAAGTACGACAACCTGGTGGAAATCCCCAGAAGTCACTTAAGTGTACTGAGTGTAACAGCTTCCAATGTGCAACCAACATTTCCGCATGGATAGGGTCCTTGCTGAGTTGTGCCCTAGATGAGATAATTTTCCCCGTACGATGCTACATCCTCCATTTAATGGTTCAGTGGAAGAGACAGCATTTCATCAGATGTCAGAGATGATTGTTCAGTTACTGCGTCATGGTAACAATTATGGGGAAGAACAACCTAGTGGTGTGAGAGGTCAATGGGGGTTTTATAACCATGCTGCAACTGTTACGTGACTGTACCTGTGATTTGGACTGCAAATCAATGGTTCCCAGTGTTGCCGGGTGACTCTCCATGGGATACAGTGCGTGCGGACGCACAATGGGTTTGCTATCTGTGAACTGTATTCTTTACGTTGCTATGTTCTTTTTACTGACTCTCTTCCCGTTATCCTTCAGCACTTCTTCTCTCCTTCCTATCCAATGTGTTTTCACATCCACCCCCGACTCTCTCTCTTGCTCTGCTTTCCATTACCGCTCCATCTCTCCCTGGCTAATAGCGGAGTATCTGTCTGCACCTCGGATGAGGCCCATTAAACCAAGCGAGCAGCAACAATGGAGCACCACAGCTCTGCAGTGTAATGGGACGAGCTTCCCTTAGCTCTTATCAATTCCAGGAAACATTAAAAGGAGAAAATGCTCATTTCATAAAAAACCCATAATTAAATGACACACAGGCGGGATGAGTCCCTGGCCCATCGTGAATTTAAATTACACAAATGAAGGAAGAAAATAGCTTTTAAACCCTCTGGAAGCATAGAGGTGTTCCTGCCCAGGTGGATGCCTAGTGCCTACTACTGCCTGTTCACTGTTTAGGGGTTTGTCGACATGCAGGTTTCAGCTTGTATTTGTAATTGCTCTGGAAATAAAGGTGAGTCATAACATTATGTACTAATTCCTCCAAACACAACACCCCTTTATGTGTACAGTGTCTGTTAGAATAATGATATATCTGGTCAGCAATGAGGTAATCCACATTTCAGTAGACTTTTAAACATGTCTACCAACAAAAAAAATGCAAGGGTGTGTTGACATGCCTGCACTAAAGCATCTGAAGAACACAACTGAAGACAATCTAATAATATTAAGCAATGTTGTGATCCTCATTGAGACTCATTATTGATTTTCATGTGTACTGTACAGCTTTGGAATGAGACCGTGAATGCTTTGCTATAAACAAGAGATGATCAGAGGAGTTGAAAACAAAACCAGAACTGTGACCTTGCGAACCGGACACTCCAAATCCATCCTCATCGTTCTTCATGTGATGAGCAGGGTACCTGGCACACCCAGTCGCATTGGGCCCCAATTGGACCACCCCCGCGCCACACAAACACACACACACACACACACACACACACACACACACACACACACACACACACACAGACACACCTTCCCCTTCCCCCAGAAACACTAATCAAACTGCCATATTCTGACTTTTCTTTATTATATATGTTTTAAGTAATCTAGGAAAACAGCTGAGCCCAAATTAATCCCAGTACAGATAACCAATTTTTTATTTGAAAATAAACTAATTCTGTGGGATCTAATGTTGCTAAATTATTATTTTTGTCCCGAAATTAGTGCATAGTTGCTTTAACGTAATTATGCAAAAAGAGGGATAATTTTCCTATTTAAACTTCCTGAGCCAAACTTGCAACAGCCGCAGGCCTGGAACCATTCGTATCCCCCATACACCGGACTATATATCAATTATAATCAATACGTGGCACCTGTCTCAGTCTGTGGGGGATTCTGTGTGGGGAATAGTTATGTTGTCTTTGTTGGCTATTGTATGAATGTGTTGGAGATACTCCGGCAGAAAGCCTAATTATAATAGTGTCTTATTAAAACCAGAGGTGGCTCATGTTGTTGCTATTTATTTTCCATATCTTCATTTTGTCTGCACCTGCACTCACCACTCAAACCATTTACACCTATCCAGCCTCGTGTTGTCACAGGTTTAGATGGAGAATCCAAATGCAGAAAGGTCCATAGACAGGAATGCAGGTAAATAATTCTGCTTTTAGACAACTCAGAAGTCGGGAATGTCTAACCTCCTACTGGAAACGATATATATATCACCATTCTGTGTTTTATTTTGCCAATGTTATTGGATAGTTGGTTATGGCCAGTCATAGCATCTGGAATGCTTTGATCGGACATTTTAATTGTGAACTATTTGACCTTTAAATTGTCTGGAACACAGCATAATATATGTACTTTAGGCTGAGTCACGGTCGAAGTACAGGCAAAGTTTGGTAGCATGTGCGGCAGTGGCACCAGGGGTACAGTGGGGCATCAGGTGATCAGAAAAGTCTCTGGTTAAATCCCCGCTGCCTCTGGCTAAGCGTTCCTGAGCAAGCCACCTAATTGCCCCTGGTGGTTGGACGGCGCCTTGCATGGCCGACACCGTCGGGGGAAAGGTGGGGGGGTCGGAAGGTTAGAAAAGCAGTGTATAAAATGCATCCCATTTATTTATTTTACAAAAAAATAGACAGAAGCAGAGATACAATAAGAATTGGTGTCATATACGAGCAAAACGTAATCAGCAAATGACATACAGCCATCATACCATCAACAAACTAACAATGAATACGTGTAAATACTAAGGGAAACAGGTGAAAACAATGAAAGTCAACACACAAGGGAACGAGGGAGACAGAAACAGGACCAGATGTAAAAACATTGGACACAAGGAAAACATGACCTAGAAAGCAAGACTACATGCATGGAGCATATCATGAGATGTTACACGGGTAGATGTTCTCTCGGTTTCATTTCACACGTATAATGATGATGTCTTTTACGATGATGTACTTTAGCAGACACTAGTGCTTTGTAAATGGCTGAGCTTCCCTTTGTTGAAGCTAGTAATGAATGCAGACATTATCCCAGTTTGGCTTCCAGGCACAATTTACCGTTTAGTGTATGAGATCTCCAGGACTTCTGTAATGTAATGTGGCACCAATATGATTACTGTATAATTAGTAATAAGAAATGTGTCCTTCTCATTATCAGTTTAAGTCAAATCAAGTTTACTTGTAAAGCCCTTCATCACCATCGCCATTAAAACAGTATATAATTAAGAATGCATTAATACTGACAGTAAAAGCCTGCTATAAATCTACAGGCAGTCTTTTATTTCAATCAGTTCCGGGAAACACAGTGACATGGGTCAAGGGTAACTGCTTGAGACTAACCCTGCGTTCAGGATGGCGAAACGTTTGCTACAAATTCAATGACCGTGAATGGCAGTGGACTGAACAGCAGGTTACAAAACAGGGAGGACTTGGGCTGTCTATACACGTAGGCTGTGGGTTGAACAACGTTCACATGGCTAATCCTGCATCTAGTCGCATCTGAAAAGGAGAAACTTGTTTTGCCAGTAGCTTCACTTTTCATTTTCCAAGACAAACCAATGAAAAGTTTGGAAACAGGTTTCCTAGGTTGTCGGAATCACTGCTGTGGTTAGCATGAATGAAATAAGTGAAATCATCATTTTAATTATACATTAGCTAACACCAGGGTGCGATTCATGAAGAAACAGAGGGGGATGTTTTTATTTAATTTGTACTATTTTTATTAACAAATATCCACAGTACCCATGAATTAGGTTATTGCAGTTTCAAAAGCAACATATAAAGAATAATAAACGATAACAAATGCCTGTATTTTAAAGTAGGCTAGCCTAGCGTAGTATTTTTTGCTATGCCCATGCAGACCGGACACGGGACTGCGATCATGAACAAAACATGACAGGCCAAAGGAGCCGGGATAATCACTTATCCAAGGTGTCATCTAAGTGATAGTCAATCAATATCTGCTTTTAGACTGTTCTCAATGTGAAGCGCTTTGGGATTATTTATATGCGGCGAGCAACGTGACAATGACATGCAGGGCACTTACTGGCAGCGACCTGAGACGGCTCATGCACGGTGCACACGAGCAATATTGAAGGAAGCCGAGAATGTAACTTTGCGTTGAATTGCTATCATGTGTGGTGACTTGAAAAGAAATAAAGGATTCATTTTTCATTTAGCCTGAGATCCCAGCTCACTGTTTGTCACAGTGCACTGGGAGCAGGGTCGGAGTGGGACATTTAATGGTAAATAACCCCGCATACAGGTGCCGGTTATACCGGTAGGTACCTGTAGGCTAGCATCAATGTTATTCTCCACGTATGATGGTTTACAGCAAAACACACAAAATAAATGTACGCCTACCTCCATGTAGGTCTATTAGATTCCGTTGTAGGCTACTCATATCAGATCACTTCTTGTTGCCAGATCGTTTATTAACATGTCTGTTAATTTGGCATGGGCTGGTCTAAATGCTCGCCTCAAGCCTTAAAAATTTACTTCAGCTCCATGTAGAAAAAGCTCAGATTTGAACGTAAGCTTTGATGGCCAATCCGGCCCTGGCTGGATAAATGGTAAATGAGTAAAGTGAGCGCTTTACAGTATTTTTCCTGAAATTCACCCAGTGATTGCTGCCATGCAAGGTGCGACCAACCAGGAGCAGTTAGGGGCAGTTAGGGGTTAGGTAGGACAGCACTGGGTTAGGTAGGACAGAACCGGGATTGTAACCCACAACCTTCCAGCTGGAAGTCCAACACACAGACCACTAGACAATACTGCCCCTGGATGAAATGTAATCAGGTTCGCTCTTAGCAGGAAGCCACCACTGATTAAAAGGCAGGAACATAAAATATATTTTAGGTGTTTTATATGGTATACTGGTGAAGTAGCATTATTTACTAAGAGGGGAGGATAAATCTTGTCCGCACCAGAGATCAAAATAGTTCTGCAGAGGCAGGGACATGTAGACCAGAGGAGGCAAAATCCCCCCCATTCCCCCTACAAATCACACCATGGCTATCACAATGCATTGACTCACAACTGAGAGAATATCTTGATATACAGTGGGGTATATACTTTTATTTGTCTCAAAAACCTAACGGATTAAACGTATATTGTTGCTTGCATATAACAGATCATCTTAAAATAACTTACTAATATTATTAATTATATATATTATCAACAGTTGACATAGTTAGTTGACATAGTTTGTTTAGCCCATGGATGTAGCCATGTAGTACATGCATTAAGAAATCAGTATGTCCCCAAAGCTGATTTTGGCAGGGTGTGTTTTAGTTTTTAGTAATGACTCTTCAGTTAATAGGCCACATGTGTGATCTTATATGTGCCCTCTTACTTGCAGCTACGAATCACACAATTACAACTACTGTATGTTTTGGTAATTGAAACTCTCTAGTCAAGCACTAAATCCATTTCTTGCAAATAACCCGCTTAGTATATAGAAACCTTTTCTGATTGCAATTTAACAGGGTTCTATAGGTGTAATTGGATTGCAAACCTTTAAATGGATTGGTATACATGAGCCATGCCACTGGGTTCTACGCGGGTCTTCCTGGAGCAGCGAGCTGCGCAGCTTTGCGAGCCTTGGAGCACTGGTGCAAATTAGAAAGGTTTTTGTCGTGCCACAAAGTTAAGCATTCAAAACGCTGCAAAAAAAAGAGAAAAGATTAGCATTAGTGTGTCCATGAATAACACTCAAATAACGGAACAAAATAAACAAAATTGCACTGGTCAAGGATGTAGTAATTGGAAACATCACATTTAGGTTAACACTGCATATTGAATCATAAATGGGCAAAAACGTTCTGTGGCTAAATGCATGCACGTTTGGCAATATTGGGTGTTCTGTTAGCTTATGCATTGCTGCTTTGGTAGAAGACACATTGTTGCATTATGCTTTGGTATTTTGTTCTTTTGTGTATTTATTTCTTTTTATGTTGAATCATCTGTACGGATGATTCAACATAAAGTTTCGTCATATGGCTTCATACGGCTGGCAGTACAAGCCACACTGCGGAAACAATGGGGGGAAAGGTTGCTGGAAAATCTAAGGGCCAGGCAGTGTCCAGAGATGGTGCGCTGCTATCAGGCAGCCACAGTCCTGGAGCCAAGGTTTAAAACACTGGCCTTTAGAAACCAGCCAAAAGCCCAGAAGGCCATTCGTCTTGGGACTGGAGAGTGTGCCAAACTGAAATTGCACCCATACAGACTCAAACACAAAAATGTGCAAATTATATATATTTTAAATACAAATATTTGAATAATGTGTTTCCATAGTATCTCTATGTCTTTGTACTCATTCACATACCATACCGCCGTAACACATTTTTTTCCATCTAGAATTTATGATTTTTCATAATGCCATATTTTGTGAAGCTCCACTGTTATTTTCATAGGCATATGTTGTTCCACGACCTAGACAGAAACTGCATTGTTCCTCTTTAATCTGAGGTTCGACTATTGGCCGAACTCTCCTATCCAGCGCTTAGAGTGGACTTTATCAGAGGCTGACAAATCAATCAATCAATCAATCAATCAATCTTTATTTATATAGCACTTTTCATACAAATTCATGTAACACAAAGTGCT
>JAODLL010002444.1:23148-35755 GCA_026546735.1 Forbesichthys agassizii | reverse complement strand
TTTTTTCCTCTAAACCCCCCCCCCCCCCCCCCCCCCTCCCGGCGGTGTTTCCTGAAATATCCCCTGGAAGCCTCTCCCCCCACTGGCGTTCACTGTCACCAGCGATCACTCGCGCGCCCAACGTGCTCGCCGTCGGAAGGCGTAGTCGCCGAGAACAACGTCCTTCTCCTCTCCCTCTCCTCTTGCTCCGTGAGCTCTCCAGCTAACGTCATTCATTTCACCTTCGCTGACACACCCCCTGCTGTGTTTTTTAGGACGCAACCACAACAACAACAAAAAAAAGAAGAGGCATGTTGACGCTCCCTCTGTCTGCCTTATGACTATTAATCACCCCCCCCCCCTCTTTCCCCTCTCCCTGCCCTTTGTGCTTGGCTCTTCACAGCTCGGGTGTGCGACAACGCCATGCTCCGCTGTCAGAACGGAGGCACGTGCCATCACCACCAGCGCTGCCACTGTCCCCCCGGCTTCACGGGTGTCCTGTGCGAGAGAGCACACTGCCAGGGGCCGGGAGACTGCGATGACCAATTGTCTGGACGGGCCCCCCTCCATCATCATCCTCCCCTCGGCGCTGGACGCGCCGTCCCCCTCGTAGTACTCCCCCTGCTGGTCGCTTTGCTCTGCTGAATGAAAGGCGGCCGACCGGCGCTCACAGACTGTCATGCAAAACCTTATAGGAGACGGCAAGTGTTGAGGAGGACCTGGTACAGGACATGGAGAAGAATGTGTGACAGGTGTATAGGGTTTTGTACAGTATATTCAAGGCTGTGGTTTGTGGGGACAAGTTGTTAAGTGCAATAGGCTGAGATACACTGAAGGCTGCTGACGTATGGATTTACAAGAAAGGCCACCCTGTGAGAGCTGCTGTAGTATATAACACTGGAAACTGCAAACATCTGCTGTCTAATCCTGGCATTGGCCAATACTTGACAGTGAAACTGACACTCCGCCCACAATAGAGAGCGATCCTCATTTGGAGAGCAAACACCTTGAAATGCAGCAGGAACTTTCTGGTATTATTAAAATAAGGAAACCGTCTTTCCTTACCTCGAAAGCTTGTCCCATCATTCCCTTCACTTTGTCGTCTCTGTGCTTTAGTGACTCTAGTGATTTTTATTTGCTAATGGGGGGGGGTTTATTGTTTTTGCCAAATGCCGCACGTGATATTATTAAGCCCCTCAATAAGTAGCTTTCTATTATTTTAGGTTATGGCTACAAGTCATGCCAAAGCTCACCTGTACAGATAAAAAAATATGTTACATACTGTAACTGTATTTAATTTTTGTATCAAACAGATATTTTCCTTATTACTCAACAACTAAAATATGTATTGCTTGTTTTCTATTGCTGCCAGATGTAATATGGACTATGAATAGGACATAAATACATTTAGTTATTTTTCCCGCTCTTCTGTCACTTGGTTCATGGTTCAGTTGAGAGTTGTTGTCAAACAATATGTTTACATACAATACACACTTAAATACAATACAGTTCCACCAAAGGGAAAACATGTCTTTGTCTTGTTGAATGGTAGGTATTTAAGGGAATTGTAAAATTTCAAAAAAGCTTATATGTATTAGGTGAAACAATGTATTTGTTTTCCTTTGTGTAGATAATTACCAAGAGGGGAGTTCATTATTTTTGAATTAATTGTAATATATGGCTGTTATTCACTTCTATATACTTTTAAACCCACCATAATTAATTAAGAGGTAATAACTACAGATAAATTATACCTGGCTGAAAAAGCACAGCACCGGTAATTATTTATTGTGGTGGGCTTCATCAGCCTCTAAAGCCTGCAGACAAAAAAGCATTTGGTTTCCTACGATTGGAAATAACCCATTAACAATAGCTGAATGTTTTCTTTGTTTTGTTTTGTTTGTTTGAAAATGACCAAGGACAATCCTTGACCTACAGCATAGAAGAAGATTGCTGGTAGCAATACATTAGCTGGGTTAGATGACCTGCAGTGTGTTCCCAGTGTATAGTATTATTCGTCCATATGGCTGTCAATCTGAAAGACTGTTGAGAATGTCACGCTAATAAAATCTCATCAGTTTTATGTAAATTTACCAACAGACTGTGAAAGGGAAATTGCCTGGGTGTCACTGAGGTTGACCAGCTAAAAACTGATCAGATCTAATCCCTGAATGAAATGAGAAGAGGGAAAGGTTTGCTGAGCCAGTACTGTTAAAATCCCATGTCCTGCTGTGAGTGCCTCCGAGTGATGACATGTTCAGGAAAGAGCTTTAATTCACGGGAGGGTCAATGAATAGAAATTAAGTCACTTCCAACTGTGTGACATATTGAGCACTACGACCAATTTCATTTGAGAGGGATTAATTTTCCCCCTGAGGTTGGTGGGAAACACCAAGTTGTGTTAGAGAGACTAGTGTTAAGTGCCTCTCCTTAAATGACGCTGTCCAAGAAAAGAACGGACTCCTGTGTTGGGTTGGGTCCTTTGAAAAGCAGCGGGGGAGGTAAATAAAGAAAAACATTATGGGTCATGTAACATACAGTATGATGAATCACTCCACTGACGACAGATAGAAGACAGTTAGAAGAAGACTTAAGTGAATTCAGCTATAATTATGATGAATTATTTTTCAAGAATCATGCTGACCCATAACGATGTTCTGAGATGTTCAAAGTAACAATATCATATATTTAGCTGTTTTATCCATTGCAATGTCTTCCATGATTCAACAGCTTTGTTTGTTGGCTCATGTTCTGGTTTCAGTAGCAAACATTGAGACACTTTTTGAAGACACTTAGGAAGAGAAGTTTAACGTGAAAAGAGTATTGACGGGCCTGTGTGTGTGTGTGTGTGAGTGCGTGCGCGTACGTGCGTGCGTGTGTGTATGTGAAAGATAATTACATTTTTGCCATGTGTTAGTGCAATAAAATTGGTGTTTTATGAGACTTGTTCCTTGTTTCCGACCATTAGACAATGAAAGAATTGTAATTTTAAGGTCTCCTCTTACTGAACTTACTTACAGTGAACTGAAATACAAGCTACTACACTGGAGACTGATGAATGTCCGGGCAGAGGATGGTAACTACACAGTACATCTGGAGCAGCTTTGGACATCTAGCCTTATCCATCCTGTACCTCTTCTATAGTGCCTGCCTAATTAGTGGGGATGACAATAGGGCTATTCATCTATTTTCTTTTTTACACATAGTGAGAAAATGTGATATCAACATGTACTGTAATATGTAACAATCTCAAACTTTTTGAACTACTTTTAGTTCAGCAAAATACTTTTTTAATTTTATTTTATTAGCTTATTATATTATGCATACCTTCATTGGAGACTCAAATCCCATTTCACAATCCATTACCAGCTCTGTGCTAAATGTTGATTGTTTTCTTGAGAATGTTGCTTTCAGAAACACGATTATTAAGCTATTGTAACTGCAAAAGAAATGGCTGCTTTAAAAGATATAGTCAGCTGTCAAATTTACCAAACATCTCTTCGAATTTCGCTATCTTACAATTCTCTGTGCATGCTAAAAAAATGATCTTGTACTCCAACACAGCCGTGGCTCCAATAGGAACATAAACAAAGTAGCGAACACCGTTCACAACAACAAAGCCATATAATATAGGCCTGCGCTTTGCTTCACAATGCGTTTAAATGTGTGGTGTGGTGCTGCGAAGGGACATTGTTTTGATTTGAGCTTGAAGATAACAAGCGTTCTCAGAAATAACTAACCCTTTAAATGTAGGCTACTGTACATTTAAAGCAACCATTTATTTTGCAGTTTTTCAGACATATTTTGCCTGATGACATATTGCATCTCTATGACAAACTTATAGCATATAGCCATATTACAATGTTTTACACTAAAACCATCAATTTTGGCACATGATGCCTCAACTTTCCTACAGTATATACATGTCTACACACTATTATTTATGACCTTTGGGAGTCAATGTGGAATCAGGCATGTGACTGCGAGATATGCTGAACAATTTGATACCAAATGGAAAAGGCCTGTGGATTTTGTTTACTTGTTTTCCCACTGTTTCAAGTCACAGCAGTGGCTTGTCCTTCCTCCTATTGTTCGGCTCTGGAGAGAGGGTATTAGGCAGACATTTTTAGACATGAGTTAGTCCGTGTATTCTGCCACTGTCAGCGCTGGTGGCACCAACAGAGAGTTACACAAGACAAGGGGTGTTCGGTGAAAGGAGCAGCTCAGAAGCAAGACTGGGACATGCAGCTTATTAGCAATGCACCATCCATATGACACTCCAACACTCTGCCTAGCTGTCCAACCTGAGTGATAACACAAGATGGAGTTCTTAAGGGGCCGAAAAAACAAAACCTTCTCACCAGTCAATGTTGTAAATAACACCACTGCACTGCATCTATAATGAGCTCCAGTATTAAGTCCTACACTTCACATTCTCACTAAACCATTTGAATATTAATGGTGTTTAGGCTAAAAATGGGGTGCGCAAAGCCCAGTTTATTATTTTTTTTCCCCCGGCTGTTTTTCAAGTCGTGTTATATAATGTAATTCTACACTATTGAGGCTGGCTTGGTATTATTTACCTCATGAATTTCATTTTCAATTGACATTCAAAATATCATCCCTGGTTTATATGGTTAAAGTTTACTTTAGTTTTCACAAGAACAGTAATAACAATTTGTCCTCGACCTTGCCTGCCTCTGCGCTATGTTGTACGTATGTGTTACCTCAAAAGCCTTTTGCTTTGCACTGTTTTATTGTCATAGACTGAATGCTGTCTGCTGTCTGACATTGGAGATGCTGAATGTCTTACAGGCTCAATCTGATATTTTAGAGGGGCGAGAAACAGAAAAAATACAACTGTGATAAAGCTTCATCTTTATTGTAGTTTGTGGCAGACAACACCATTGTATCTATAGCAACAGCCCGTTTTCTCCATACTACCTGGAGTTATGGGCTGTGTAGTATTGTATGAATACTACATTTGGAGTGCCTTACTATGATGAATAACAGTCAAACTTATAACAGCGGTCACATCCTGTTATGAGATGAAGTTTAGATTACAAAGGTGTCTGCTATTAAAATGCTCTCCTGGGAAAATCAATACATCCAGGCCAGATGACTTCACCTTGTGTACAGTAACAAAGGGACCAGGCTGAAGCAATCTCGCTCGATAAAAAAAGCCTTGGAGGAAATAGAAACGTATTGAGAAAATCATAATTATAAAGATTAGGTTTGCACTTTATTAACCTACACAGGGAATTTGGGCATTAGTTAAAGTGCAGTCGTCCAAATGGAAAATAGTTGAAAGAGCAAGTAAAAACCAATAAATAATATGGAGCGATAATGATGTGGTTATTAAAAATCGTACTTCTTTATTGCTGTTACAAAGGCCAGGAAACAAGACGTGCACCCACAGACGGCTGTACACACAGGCACACACATTCCCTGTGTGAGTGTGTGTGTGCAGCACACATATTACATCATGCACACATTCAAGTACCAAAAACAGCTTACACACAAACAGACAAACACACACCCACACCGGGCTGATCGATATCTATAGGAATTTGTGTTCTCTCTCTCTCGCTGTGATCGATTTGCCACCGCTGGCGGCTGAAATGGCATTGAGAGCCTCTCCATTAATGCGGCAACACATCGGGAAGGCCTCTCATTGAGGGGTGGGACTAGGAAGGCCATCTGTGGGTTTATCAAATGCCCACTCGCATAGCTGACAACAGAAAGGTAGGGGGTGGGAGCCGGTGTTGGCAGGCCATGCTGTGCAGAGTAAACTGGAATCAATAGGGAAGTGAAGAAAGACAGGTTAAGTTGTTGCTGACCGGGAAGCAGCAGACAGGTTTTTATTTTTTATTATTAGTAGTATTTTAGGGTTCCTGAGGGCAAAAGTGTCCTGCAGTATGTGTGGTAAAAATCAATGTTGTCTAGATCCTGTCAACATATTTAAGGCTTTTAATTGCCATAGTCTTTAAAGGTGTACTCCTCAATTGTGTTTTAGTGGACCAGAACGCCGTAATTTCCTCCCGTGGTTTAAAACACAGTGGTGCGCGTGTCAGTATCAGGAGGAGTAGAGTAGATATGAGTCTGTGAGCTCTGTGTGGGGTAGAGTAGTGAGGAATGCAGGCCATTCAGCAACTCTCAGGGAGGTCTGGGAAAGACATGCGTTCTCGAGTCTCCAACCAAAACAGCAGTGTTTTTGTAGTGCTGGTCTCCACCACAAAGGTAGGTACAGACACAGAATATTGAATACTGAATGCACAATAATACAAAAACATATATACTGTACTGACATTTAATGCTAATTGTTTTTTTAAATGTTTGAGGAATTATTCTGATAGTTACTTTAACTCTCCGGCAGTTAATCAACAGTCCTGATATAATTTATCTCCATATTCTGAAATGTGTATAACAATGCATTAAACATTTGCTGTAATATTTAGCTATTATAGCTTGAACACATGCCTGGATTCACAAACATATAACAAGTATATTTATTTCAGTTATTTACTGTGCACTGAGAGCAATATACACACCTTTTCCATACTGGTCTTGAAAGACAGTGATAAAACATGAAATCAGCTTTCTTGTCACGTCCAGAAACCAATCCGATGTCCCTTCATTTCAATACAATCTAGGGCAGCAATCGGCTCTAAGGCTACAGACGGTGATCTTTTTCCTTCTTATTCAGCGTCACACACGATCACAGCTCTTGTCTGTTTTTCTCAATGCCAAATCCAGAACTTCTTGCCTTCAGTGCCACACCTAAATTACAAATCAGCCCTGTCTGGGATTGGCACCGTTGACACCTGACACCCTGCCGTAGAAATTATTTATGTAACACACCAATGGTCTCCATAAATAAAATATCATATTCACAGTCTATTTCATTTTTTCTGCAGAACCTTGAGAGAAACCAAAAACCTAATAATCACAAAACGAAACATGTAAAGCATAGGTGTATACGTGTTGAGGGGTGGGTGTTTCGTAACACACAAATAATGTGTGTTAATGTGCAGAGCAGATTTAAAACACACTGTACTGCTTTTCAGTTTCTGCATTATGAACACATATTGAACATAGGCCTATTGGTGACCGCTGTGATTGTTTTTAATTGTGGTTTTGTATTGTGGTCTTCAATTGCATATGCTGACTGTTACTTTCTGTTGACTTAAGTTTCTTGCCAGGTCCCGAACCCCGCACCCCACCCCACACCTGCATGGACCTAAAATTCTGCACGTATTTGATGCCAAGGAAAAATAAAACATTCACTTAATTTTTATTGCAGTATGTTCGTTTATAAGTTAAACATTTCCAAATATTTCTAAATAGTATACTGAAATGAATATCTGCATGCTCCTGTGGTGGTGAAGCCGTCAATCACTTAATGCCAACAATATTCAGAATGTGCTGTTTGGTAGAGCACATTTAAGGACTTTTTTGTAACAGCATACTGTATGTATGCAGGTGATGAATTCTTAAAAGTATGTATAGGCCAGTCACTGATGAAGGCAAAGACAAGACGAGAGTTCATAAACAGAAAGCATCCGCAGATAACAACCCCCCACCCACACTTTGCAAAAACACACATAAAGGTACGTCATGAAACAATGGTCCTCTGTTGAAGCGGAGAACACTGACTGAACACAACCATATTTGGATGGGCGGACTTGAGACAAAGAGAGAGAGAAGACAGCAAAAGACGCGTCGATGGCGAGAGAGAAATAAGAAAAGAGAGAGAAACAACCTGCAAACCCTGTCCTCACGACAAGCAGCGCACCTCGTTAAACCTGTCCCCGGGAGTCACAGACAGATGCTCTGCTTTTCTATGATAATGGCCGCCCTGCTAAGCAGCTAGCAGCGTCACGCTCCTTTGAACAAGTATCGACCACAAAGCTGTCAGTCGGCATCATGCCAGTGAATTGGGTCTAACTCATGCCGCTTAGATAAGGCTTGTTGCTCTATACGTTTTTATGGGGACCTAGATGTATTAGTATACTGCCATACAACATTGTACATGAACTCTTAAACACTGTGCGAGACTAAATAATTTTTTACGAGTTTATGTGTTGCACAGCAATGCGCCGCACGTGTCCATCAGATCAAGTAGCATTTGATTTGTGAAGGCAATTAAGTTTTAAGACTTTTGAAATCAAGCACTCGGCCTTTGCAAATCGGTGGGAAGGGAATTAAAGTGTTTTCTGTTAACGCACATTAATTTGCCCTTTAGTAGACCAACCGCTGCTAACTCATCAAAGCAGGCGCAACGCACAAAGCCCACGAGGAGGAGGAGAGAGAAGAAGCAGACTGACAGATACAGTAAATAGAGAAGCAGGATTGCCTAGTTTGTGGAAGCTTTGTTGTGAGAGATTGTGGGATGGCATAGTCGCCTCATAGTGTCCTCAACATGGTAAGGGAGAAGCGATTGTCCCTCCTCTTCAACATTATTTTTCAAATAGCAGCCCCTAGATTGTATAAAGATGTAACAAGTATCTATGACAGTACATGTACAGCATTCCATTAAGCTTTTATCCAAAGTGACTTGCATGTGGTACATTTGTCAATAGTTGGACATGTCACACACCAGCACTCGTAAGTTCACTGAACTGAAATACAAGCTACTACACTGGAGACTGATGAATGTCCGGGCAGAGGATGGTAACTACACAGTACATCTGGAGCAGCTTTGGACATCTAGCCTTATCCATCCTGTACCTCTTCTATAGTGCCTGCCTAATTAGTGGGGATGACAATAGGGCTATTCATCTATTTTCTTTTTTACACATAGTGTGAAAATGTGATATCAACATGTACTGTAACAATCAATATCAATATGTAACAATCTCAAAGTTTTTAAGCAAACAAAATCATTTTAGAATAATGAAAGCAACTATCATATCAATATGAATAAATCACAGAAAATGGCTATTGGCCAAACTTGAGATAGGAGTTAGTGCTAAGAGGTGGCACTTCTAGGTACAGTACCAATGGATGTGGATTGTGGATTGCCTTTATTTTGGATGGCCTTTAATATCACCTATATATTATCTTAAACCTGGTGTAGCCAGACCCAAAATTCACTTTATGCTTCATTGGGAGGTGTTCGTAGTTGTTGCCTCATACAGTACATAGACCTCTGGTTATTTTTGAAACTATTGGACAACCTTTAACAAGTCAGCATTACTACAACTCATCTAGTTCTAGCACCATTTCAAAACACTCTTGACTTCAACGCCATCTCCGTAACACATGCTGATTGGTCAGCCAGCAGGGTGGCTGTAAAAACGCTAATGCGAACAGGTTTCTAGGCTATAATCTCAGTGAAAACAAGTCGGAGCAATAGTCGGGCGGAGCCAGGCTAAATTATTTTATCTTTGGAGCCAAATTTTCTCTGGAATTTTCTCTGGAGCTTTCACAATTGGCTGACTGAGTCATGTTAGATTAAGGGTAAATTATATTTTGTTTAAAAGTAAAGATATAGATTTAGGTAAGGCTAAAAAGTAACTTTCTTGAAGACAGTTATGGAAAAAAAAATGTTGCAACACACTCAACTTTAAGCCTTAATATCATCATCTCAATGTGGCAAAACATTTCACCATCACAAGAATATAAAGCTTTATATCCTTGTCTTTGTAGAGGTTGGCAGTTCAGTGTTGTGGTAGTCTACTGTAGGCATATAGTTAATCATTCTGGAGAAAGCTAGTTGATAATTGACCTCTCCCTTTATGCCATAAGATGCTCCCTCATAAGCTAATTAGAAATGCATTGCCAAGATGCACCACTTTGTGTTCCATTTACAGAGCCATGGTTGTATAGTAACACCGGCCATTTTTTCTGCTTGCGCAAAGAATGGACAGCTAGCAGACCGTGGGTAGATATTAGCAAAATGTTGGCAATAAATGTAATAACTTACATTCACTATAGGTCTACCTTCAAGCTTTGCTTTTGTTTAATGCTAATTCAAATATATATATAGTATATATATAAATAAATGTATTTACATATATTAATTATATATATATATATATATATAATATTTGATCAAAATAGAATTTGACTGGGCAGTGACCACATCTCATGCTCTACAGTAGGCCTATAGGCAATGAAACCTCAAAAGCATAGGATTTAAATACAGCCTTTTGGACTGTGAGGCTGATTATATATCAGATTAAATCATCTTAACTAGACTGTGCTAGCAAGACAAGTAAGATCATAGAGAGAGAGAGTGTTTATTGGTGAGCAGGCGACAGCTACTTAGGAGTTCAGGGGATAAGAGGCATATCTTATGGACTGAACTTGAGCTTTTAAAAAGCTAGTCGTTCATTTTTGTATGGCACTTGGAGATCAAACTCATATTCTACACAGACATGCACACTACATATGGAAATATACAAGGTTGCTTAGTGTAGGCTATTTTACTTTAATTTGTGTAATGATTCTATAGCCCATAATAAGCCCAAATCGTGGCAAAGTCATTTTACGACATTGTAACCTTCACGGCAGCCTAGTTCAGCTGACTGTTTGATGATTATGTTGCGCGTTAAACTCCACCAAAGTAAGCTGCTGCTGAAGTCCTCAACTGTTTGGAAAGGAAGAACAGGTGGTCAGGAGCCAGCCGTGGAATACAAATTTCTGAAATAAATCGCTCCTTTCACACACTTCCAGGACCTGTTTTATGGCCTGTTTTAATGTTCGGAGAAGCAGAAAGTGCAGTGCTTATTTGAGGCCAGCTTGAGCTTCCCACTAAATCTCAGTTTAACCCCTGCATAGTGTTTCACAGGGGCTGACTAAAGAAGACCAAGGGTTAAAAAGATTCTGGCATCCAGACCGATGAAGATGATGCATGACGTGTTCTCTCTCTCCTCTGTTTCTCTCTCTCTCACACACACACACACACACACATTTGTACATCCTTATTCTCTCGTCTCCCGCTGGCCGCTCTCCAAAACACACTGTTGTTGCCTTTAATCTTCTTGGCCAAGACAGGAACAGGCAGATTAAAGAGAGGAAGAGTATTAGAGCAGCCATTCTGTTTGCTCCCTTGTGACTGGTGGGTTCCTGCATGCATGGCAACCTTCCCCCGCCTTGAGTTTGATCATTAAGCGTCTCATATATATATATATATATATATATATATATATATATATCCGTCCATAAGGTATCAGCAGGTGGAAAGAGCCGTGGAAGCGTTTCATTATTCTTAATTCAACTTGTACTCTAGTCTACACTATAGTTCAAAAGCAAGTAATTGAATTATAGCATATATATAGTATCAAACAGCGAGATGTAGAAATTATCCCAAATTATGTGAGAAAGTCAAGGGAAGGGTCATAATAGGAACACACATCTTGCAAGAAGTCACAAGGACAGAAAACATATGGTTGGTCGGTTGACTGGTTCTGAAATTACACTCATAATGAGGGAATTTTGACTATGGAGGCTTGAATCTTGATTTAGGAGTATGTAAAATATTGACCATGAAATAAATAAACAATAACTGTCTTATGCCACTTTCAATGCATGCATCCAATTGCACCCGTTCAACAGTAACTAAATTATTTAAACATGCATTTTGCCCTTGGCAAGCTACTATTCTCTTAAAATGTCTCTCAAATTGACATTTGACACAATAAATAATAAATACCCAACATTTCTATAATTTGATAACTGACATTTGACTGAATAATTTGGCCAGAAAGCACTGTATGATTCATTCTGGATGAAAAAACAACTGACCCAAACAGGACAGTGGAATGTGGTCACATTGTTGGGATCTAATAAAAAAATGAGATTGAAATGAGGATTGCAGTTGCAATGCAATATGGAAGTTTTTTAGCTGTAGGAAATTATTTGAAATGGTTTTCGTCCAATTTGTCATGAAGCTATAGAACAACACTCGCCAAATAACAGCTAGCCATTAGCCACCAAGACTTTATGCGTTAAGGATAAAAGCCAGATCAGTTGTTGATTATTGATATTCTAAAACATTTTCCAGCAATGCCTTTAAAAGGTTGTAGAAAAGCACCAGATTCTGGCATCATATATACATTACAAAAACAAAAGTTAATGAACCATTGTACACAAATGCTTGATGTTGGCTAGCTACAATGAAATAATAGTGCAACATTATGCACAGTATTCCAACAGCCCACGCGTGTCCGTTTCCCCCGGGTTTTGTGTTTGCCTGTGATGATGACAGTACTGTTCTTGCATGTCTCAGTCCGTACAAGCAGCCAATGGACTTACCAATAATAACGCAGGGTTTTGCTTTAAGGTCAGGCGTTCAAGGTCAGAAGAGCTGGGGCCAGAATTCGGTGCGTGGGCTCCTTACTCACACTAGGGAGGGCTGACAAATGGCAAACAATAGATGCCGCTGAAATATTCATGCACCTGGGGGGTGGGGTGTTGACCGATTGACGCCAGTAGGGAGGGAGGGGGGTGGGCGGGGGTTCCCTTCCATAAGGGAGGGTGGGTTCAACGCTGGAGTCGGTGACGCAACATCTCCTCGCCACGAAAGGGCTTCTATCACAGTCACAGTATCTCAGTGGTGTGTGTGTGTGTGTGTGGGGTGGGGGTGGGGGGGGGGGGGGGGGGGGGGCACTGGGGGTTGAAC